>CM029598.1:66980504-67156731 GCA_017311375.1 Mytilus coruscus
AGAAATTTATATGTCATATCATAGTTTGAGTCCTTAATATAAATCTATAGATATTAAACGATTTACAGACACTGAGTGATATTATTTGGAGTTGAGGTGATGAATCTCTATTTATTTAAAACTTATGGTCTACATGGTCTATGAAGTAAAGAAAAAAGAGGTCTGATCAATTCCTCGATGTTTGGATTGAAAACTATTATACTTAAGTTACTAACGGTATGTGATTGCGAAAATATATTTAGCAATTGTCCAAAGAATTATAATAATAGGAAGGATTATTTTATAAAATTAGAGATCTGTATGTTAATTTATTATAGGAAAATGTGTGAGTTTTCTTTTAAAGCATGTGTGTCGACTACTCTCTCCAAAAAATATTGTTATAAATGGCATAGTCAATTCTTTTTCTTTTTTGGTACAATGTATGTGAACCCCCAGTTTTGTTTTCAAGGAGTCCAGGCAATCTGTATTCATAAACAAATGTAAAGGGTCTAGTTGACAAAGGCTTAGAGTGTTTTGGCAACAAAATAGGACGATATCATAACAAATTAGACGATTCAAAATGTTTGTATTCATAAGAAAAATAGCACAACTTTGTAACTAATTATTTTTCTTAAAATCAATATCTGTATTCAACGGACATGCGATTGCAAAAACATGATTTTTAAATTGCGTTCTGGACATGAGCTATACTGAATTATTGGCACTGTTATTCCTGCTTCTCTTTGTCTGTCACACACTCGTATAAAACCACAACTTCATTATATTTCGGCTAATTTACAAAAGGACAAGTTATGAAATGAAAAAGTGAGATTTGTTTGAACAAACTGATTTAAGTTTAACGTTGAGGTTTTAAACTGTTCCTACTCTAAATACCTGATTTGAGTTTGTTGCCTGGGGTATAAATAAATTTAGATAAAGCATATTTTGAATATGATAGCCAATGACACAAGAGTACACACGCTGAAATGTCTCGCCTTCTTTACTAATCATTGATATTATGTTGATAGTCCTAAATATAAAGCTTAATTACAACTGTCACATAAACTTAACATTAACCAAGATAACTAAACATTGACCAATGAACCATGAAAATGAGGTCAAGGTCAGATGAACCATGCCAGGCAGTCATGTACAGCTAATAATTCTTCCATACAACAAATATAATTGACCTATTGCTTATACATGTAGTTTAAGAAAACTGATCAAAACACAAAAACTTAACACTGAGCAATGAACCGTGAAAATGAGGTCAAGGTCAAATAAAACCTGCGCGACTGACATAAAGATCATAAAATATTTCCATACACCAAATATAGTTGACCTATTGCATATAGTATTAGAAAAAAGACCAAAACTCAAAACTTAACTTTGACCACTGAACTATGAAAATGAGGTCAAGGTCAGATGACACCTGCCAGCTAGACATGTACACCTTACAATCATTCCATACACAAAATATAGTAGACCTATTGCATACAGTATAAGAAAAACAGACCAAAACACAAAACTTAACTATTACCACTGAACCATTAAAATGAGGTCAAGGTCAGATGACACCTGCCAGTTGGACATGTACACCTTACAGTCCTTCCATACACCGAATATACTAGACCTATTGCTTATAGTATCTGAGATATGGACTTGACCACCAAAACTTAACCTTGTTCACTGATCCATGAAATGAGGTCGAGGTCAAGTGAAAACTGTCTGACGGGAATGAGGACCTTGCAAGGTACGCACATACCAAATACAGTTATCCTATTACTTATAATAAGAGAGAATTTAACATTACAAAAATCTAAACTTTTTTCAAGTAGTCACTGAACCATGCAAATGAGGTCAAGGACATGGGACATGTGACTGACGGAAACTTCGTAACATGAGGCATCCATATACAAAGTATGAAGCATCCAGGTCTTCCACCTTCTAAAATATAAAGCTTTTAAGAAGTTAGCTAACGCTGCCGCTGCCGCCGGATCACTATCCCTATGTCGAGCTTTCTGCGACAAAGTCGCAGGCTCGACAAAACCATACAAACCAGTGTAATTGGTTTTCCAAAATGGTTTTAGTTTGGGATTATCAAATAAGAATATAGCTTAGGGTTTTGAACTATTTTCAAACTGGCTACAAAAACTAATAATCATGATTCATTTCATTAAACTTCTTTACAACAAAGACTGTTTTCACAGTTGCATTTCGACCTCAGCCAGGAATTTACCTCTAATTCCCAAAATAGCACATCTGAAAGGAATTAACATACAGTGGTTTAGTGTTTCCCCCTACATGTATCACACAAAAAGGGCATGGTAACTTAATTGAAAAAGGGCATCTAGAGCGCAAAAATTTATAAAAAGGGCACCTAGAGTGTATGGAAAATTAACAAAAGGGCACCTACAGTAATCTGCAGAAAACAAAAAAAATAACAGGTAACCAGTTTAATAATCACTTTATGGAACATTAGTTGTATTTTAACCTTATATTAACCTTATTTAGAAATTATAGTATGTGTCTTGATGTTGGTTGGAAGTTACATGTATTTAGTCTCATTAAAATTGTTACAAAAAAGTGCTCCTAAGAAAGGAGTTTTAAAACTATAACAGGTGGAACAGGAGATGATATATTGATGCAATAATACATTTTCTCTAATTCTTCGTGAATTTATCCCTTTCTGCACCCATTGTTGATTGTATAAAAAAATTTAATCAACGTGTGGTTCGTTTGATCTCAGTTCATCATTGGTTAAAATCCGATTATGACGTCGAATTTTCTTACTTTCCTCTGAATTTCCTATTGTGACGGCATGAAAAAAGGCGACCATGCCTGATGACGTCACATAGAAAGAACACATCTTTTGCAGATCATTCTAAAAAGAAGGAATAAGTTTGCCTGCATATTGTTTGAAAATCATTAGAAACAGATTCCACCACCAAATCTCGTGTAATACGATATTTATCCACTCTCGACAGTTAAATTTTAAATATTTAAAACGCTCGGGCAAGCCTCGCGTTTTAAATTTGAAAATTTAACTGTCTCGAGTGGATAAATATCGTATCACACTCGATGCAGTGGTAGAATCTATATGCATACATTGCAGAAGGTATTAACAGTTACTTTTTTCTCCATAATAGTTAAAAATAAAAGCATTTGTTAAGTGCTCCTACAAAGGAGGATTATAAATTAAATACAAGAAGTAAAACAGGAAGTGATCTTGTTTATGTTCAAAATACGAATTTCTTTAAATTTCATATTCAGGGTTATGAAACAAAACCTTTGTTTACCAATTTAGTCAAAACTATGTATACCTTTAAAATTGTTTCACAATTCATTTAAATTTTATGTCTACTTAAATAAAGTTTTTCAGGTGTACATGCTGTACATAAACAAATGGATAACATGCGGACATTTTCATTCTGTATTAAATATCTAGTATTTGTTTAATTATCTTAAGTCCCCTAATTAGCAGTAAACAATCATTTACAGAGGTGATAAAATTGCCAAAGGCAAGGTATTTAACTTGAGTGTTACACAATCAGGTTACAATTTTAACGGAAATGGCCGATAGGCATGAAATTTTGAAATTTTATTTTTGAAAAGGGTTCTATTTAGGGCATTTTCGAGACAATGGCGTCATCCAAAGAAGTGAAAAAAAGGACATGGCGTCATTTATTAAAACAAAAAAAGGGCATGGCGTCATTTAAAACCCAAGAGAAAATAAATCTGGGATCCCACTGGAATTCCGATGGGATTCCAATTGGAATCCCATCCTGATTCCACTGACATAAAATTTCGTGATTCCCGCAAAAGAAGCAATGTAAATGCCGATGTAAATCCCGGTGGAAATATACTGGGATCCCACTGGGATATTGTGGGATTTTGATTGGAATATACTGGGATTCCCGGAAAAAAAGGGGATCCCGAAATAAATCCCAGCAGGATAAACTGGAATTCCAATTGCACTAGACTCCACTGGGATTCCTGGTTAAGGAGGAGGATTCGATCAGAATCTTGATTGGGATCATGGGATATATATCATTTCATCCTGTTATGCCAGGATCCAGACTGGGAAATGCTACGATTTTGCATTTTCTGAAGGAATACACATTTATGTAACTTGGATCTCTGATTCTCATGAAATGTGTTAAGCCTGCCAGCTCAGCTTAAATACTTTTTGATAAACCAGAATTTTTGGTTTTACATTGGTTTTAGTTTCGTATTTTCTGTGTTCCTTGGGGGCAGTGTGATGCTAGTCCATCCACAGATCCACATTACAAACTGGGCTTACATACATTATTGGGTATTTCAAAAATCTTGTTTAACGGTGAGTAGTTAGATTGTATAAATCTTACGATTTTTCCCTTGTGTACTTGCATGATCTGTTTCTGCAGGTTGTTCATCAACTTACATGGCTGTAGTATGCGCACAAGTATATATCATTCATTATATATAAATAATAAAACAAAAATAGATCAATGACAAAACATCTGTATTTCAAAAGTGAAACATATATATGCATTTTTGGCCATTTAACATTTTGTCAAATCATGTTAAAAACGTTAAATGTCCAACCATATTCAACCATGCATGTTTCCTACAATCTTCAATTATCTTGAAACAGATCGTCTACTTGTTACAGAGCCTTGTATACTTCTCTTCCTTTCTGTATCAAGACTACCAACAAATGCTGAATTACATCCATAAAATTAAAAGCAGTTTCCACCTGCAAGAACATAAAATTTTCCACAAAGAATCAATAGCTCCTGATATAATGTAAATAAAACAGATTTTAAGGATCAATAAATTTTATTTTCATTAATCAATGTTGTTTCAAATTTTCAATAAAAACAACATTATGAACACATTTTTTGTCAAATAATTGTAACACCGGTACCCAAGGTTTTCAAGGTTCAAAAGCTTTATTTATAGACGAGATCATTATACAGAAAACATAAGCTCTATTGAGCTTTTATATCGTCTTATTACAAACAAAACATCTAAAACGTGCACGTTTAAAACAAAGCAAGCATGCTACACACACATAAGCTACACAAAGCAAATCATTACATTGAAGCATTCATATCAGATAAGTAAAGTTACCCTTTTTACCTTTCAAACAAAAGAAGAATGATTGATGTATAATTAATTATTTTTAACATGGGAATTAAAAACATTCACACTTTTCATCTTAAATGTATACAATTTTATCAGTTATACCTGGAATTCAAAACAATTCATTTATCACAGTTTTTTTTTATGCTGACATCGAGATGCTGACAGACAAAGACCACTTTCTGATGCGTGCAATTAATGAAAGCCATATCAAATACCGTAACAATTTTCATATCTTATAAACAAAATATCAAACAGATTTCCTGTAACTATACTTATCTGATAACAAATCTGCTTTATGTGACAATCCTGGACATCAATCTCTTCACTTGAACTTTAAGCGCGAAATAACATTTGGTCACGTTACGTGGCTTTTGTTCCAAGTCATTTAAATGTTTCACTCTGAGTGAATCCTAGCTAACGGTTGGTGATAATAATTGACCATGACATCGCATGTGTTCCGGTGACAAAACAACAACACGATCATTATCATTAATCTGAAATGTTTTCAAGTTCTTAAAATATGCGGTATAATGATAAAGAAAGGCAGATTTATGAACTTGGAGAGAAAGTCAGAAATTTCGTCTTTGGAAGAAATGAATAATAGTTTGACAGTGTACCACTGTTAAAAAACGAGTAGAAATTGAATACTGAAAGTAAGTTCCAACTTCCAGTTTGTAAAAGTCCCAAATTTCACCCGACTGTCACTATCTTTCTCTGCTACTGTAGCTTAACTGCTCAGTTTATATGTGTTTTCAAATGTAAAGAGAATATATTTTTATTGAACATAAACATGAAAGGTCAGAGAGCCAGAATTTACATTTTGGGAAGAGAGAAATTAAAAATTGTCAAAAACAGTGTACCACTGAAAAACGAGCACAATTTGAATGTTAAAAGTCTCAAAGTAATTTACAGTTTGTTATAAATTCCCATGGTTATAAACCAGATCGTTTTTTAATTCACCATGGTTCAGGTTGTCTGAAGTTGACCATGGTCACAAAGGCAGTAAACCATGGTTGTCAAATTGACCATGGTCACAAAGGCAGTAAACCATGGTTGTCAAATTGACCATGGTCACAAAGGCAGTAAACCATGGTTGTCAAATTGACCATGGTCAACCACGGTTGATTAGATCATGTTAAGTGAAAGAAGATGACATTTGTAATAATTATTTACTCTGATGTTTTGATGTTTGAAATATGTTAATTGTCATTCAAAAGAGGATAAATTATTACTACACAGCATTTTAAAAAAGGAAATGAAATAAACAAATCTTTATATCATGCATTATTTTTATTGCTTTGTGTACTCCAAGATATATTTTATATTCATGGATTAAAGAAGAAAAATACACAAAATTCAGGTTTTTCACAGTACTTTATATCCAGGATATATTTTATGTTTCCAGGATTATTTTTTTTTAAATTCCACACAAAATTCTGGTTTATGTTTTCCTGTTTCAACTAGAATGGGATCCCCGCTTCAAACAGTTATCCCAAATGGGATTCCAGTTTCAGATATTTATCCCGAATGGGATCCCGACTTCAGATGCTTATCCCGCCAATTTCACCGGGATTTCATTGGGATCCCGATGGATCCCGTTTTCATTTTCTCTTGGGAAATGGCATGGCGTCCATCCATGCTAAACATGCTTGGGGAAACACTATGGTTGCTTCTTATTTATCATGTTGTAATGTTATCTATCGGAAGCGACTGAGGAATGCGAGAGAGAGAAAATATTTCTTTAACAAGAAAAGTATGCCCAGCATAGAACATCAGTTTCATTAAGAATCCATGTCAGTTTGTGTACATCTATAATACTAAAATAACGAGGTCCAATTTGTCAGCCGGCATGACGTAAAAACGACGAATCAAAGAATTCAACTTTATATATAACTAATATAGGACAATGGTGTTGATTAAAAATTACACCATTCCAGGCCCTTTTGTTTTCCACATAATGAATATTACCAATAATTAACAAGTTCCAGGTCGAATCCGATACCGATACCAATAGTATATGTCACATGTCACATGTTACCTGTTCCATAATCTGTAATTTTCGCCTCTTTCAGGCGCACCACCAAGCGGTGTATTTGGGATTTGCTATATATATACACGGGTCATAATCACACCTGAAATTCGTCATTATACAGGGATTGACACTACTAAATTCAATCACTGTTCAAAAAATATATCTACAGTAGTTTCCGGTTGTAGTAAAACAAAATACGACGGATTCACACAGAAAGATTTTGAAAGCAGAGAAACTCTGCACCTTATAATCAGCACGGCTTCATCAATTGACAATATGAATACTAAAATCCAGGCTGAAAATAAGGGTTAGGTACTTTAATTCAGTCAGTGACCCGCAATGTCGCGGGTGTGTTCTAGTCTTATATAAAAAGAAATGAGGTAACATTACGCATCTTTAGAAAACAATTATCTGATCTTTCATTCGAAACATGCATTTAGCATGTTTAGGTTCGCGATTGCATTTCTTTTTTAAAGAAAGCAACTTGTTTTGTTCATTTTTCCTTATAATGTTTGAATAATCTCCTCTTAAATTTCTAAAAAATTTACTTGTATAAGTAATTTTTTTTTACAATCCCTAAAATTCTCAAGTTTTGAGATGTAAAAACATGTCTTTAACAATTTTTCTCAGGTTAGCTCATAATTTTTGATTAGAGTTCAATGTTTCATTAATTCAGCAGAGAAACTAATTGGGCAAAAATCTTTGCAAGGCCTTCAAAAATTGCCCCTTGGGGGCTTGTAAATGAGCAGTGTTCTGAAGATAACAGACAAATGAGATTTTCATTGTCCATGAAATTACACTTTAATGATTAGTAAAGACAACTGCAAAGGACAGACAATTAAAAATTTCATTTGAGCAAAGAAGTCCTGAGAAATTCAAGAAAAGAAGATAGTATGACTTTTTACTTGCATAAGTAAACAAATCTGAATGTTTAAGGACATAACTAAGTCAATAAAACAATTTACCTATACAAGTAAATAAAATACACTTGTATAAGTATCTTACAAATTTACTTATATTTATATTAATATTTACTTCTTCAGGTAAATAAAAATTACTTGTACAAGTAGTACCCCTGACTGTAGGTAGGTAGGTAAAATATTTCATTTTTCTTTGCCAAAAAATAACTTGGCATGGTACATTTTTTGTCATGGGTAGGCAGGTAGGTAAAATATTTTATTTTATTTGATAGATATGAAATCTGCATGATATCATTTTTGTCTGTACTGCTTTTGTTTATGTATGCTTTGTTTGGTATCTTCTTTAAAATATCTTTAGATCCTTTCATATGCATCATCTGCTTTTTAGTATGCACATTGTAGTATATGCACCCTATGTGCCTTAACCAACCACAGTAGAACGCTAGTTAAAATTGAGAATGGAAATGGGAATGTGTCAAAAGACAACAACCCGACCACAGAACAGACAACAACAGAAGGTCACCAATAGGTCTTCAATGCAGCGAGAAATTCCCGCACCCGGAGGCGTCCTTAAGCTGGCCCCTAAACAAATATATATACTAGTTCAGTGATAATGGACGTCATACTAAACTCCAAATTATACACTAAACTAAAAGTAAAAATAATACAAGACTAACAAAGGCCAGAGGCTCCTGACTTGGGACAGGCGCAAAATGCGGCGGGTTAAACATGTTTATGAGATCTCAACCTCCCCTATACCTCTAGCCAATGTAGAAAAGTAAACGCAGAACAATACGCACATTAAAAGTCAGGTGAAGAGAAGTCCGAGTCCGATGTCAGAAGATGTAACAAAAGAAAATAAACAAAATGACAATAATACATAAATAACAACAGACTACTAGCAGTTAACTGACATGCCAGCTCCAGACCTCAATTAAACTGATTGAAAGATTATGTCTTCATCATATGAATATCAGGCACAATCCCTCCCGTTAGGGTTTAGTATCATACCATCATAAAATATATGAGAAGAGCATAACCCGTGTCATGCAAACAACTGGTTTTAAATAAATGTGTTTAGTTCCGATGCAAAGACCCTATAAGTGAATCAATATTAAAGCCAAAATATGCAATCTTTAATGACCTGACAACAGTATCGTAACTATATCCCTTCTTAATAAGTCTATTTAAAGGTTTTGTTAGCTTCTGAGGTGAATACTGACATTTTTGTGCTTTATAAAGAATATTACCATAAAAGATTGGATGTGAAATACCTGAACGTATAAGAAGTCTGCATGTTGAGCTATATTTACGAATGATGTCCTTGTACCGATGATAAAATTTAGTAAATGTTTTGACTAGTTTGTGATATCGAAAACCCTGGTGTAATAATTTTCAGTAATACATAAATTTCTTTCGTTAAAATCTGAAACGTTGTTACATCCACGAGCGAATCGTACAAGTTGAGATATATAAACACCGTAAGATGGTGACAAGGAACGTCACCATCTAAAAATGGATAATTAACGATAGGAAATGAAAATCATCTCTTTTATCATAAATTTTGTATTAAGCTTTCCGTTAATCATATAGATATCAAGATCGAGGAAAGGGCAGTGGTCATTGTTAGTATTAGCTTTATTTAAAGTAAGTTCAACAGGATAAATTTCTTTAGTATACATACTGAAGTCATCATTATTGAGAGCCAATATATCATCCAAATATCTAAAAGTATTATTAAATTTTTGTATCAGATGTTGTTTCGATGGGTCTTTGCTGATTTTATTCATAAATTGTAACTCATAGCAATACAAAAACAGGTCCGCAATAAGTGGTGCACAGTTAGTCCCATTGGAATTCCGATAACCTGACGATATACGGAATCTCCAAAGCGAACAAAAATATTATCTAGTAAAATTCAAGGGCAGATATAGTATCAAAGCATGTCCAATTGACATAGTTCTTTTGTTTATTGGTACTAAAAATGACCTAAAAGAGTTAGAACATATATATTCACATTCTGACTTTTAAATGCCCATTTAATTAGGTGTGTGAATTTTTCTTAATGAGAATGTGAGGCAATGTGGTATACAGGGTAGAAAAATCAAAACTTTGAACAGATTCAAAATCACCAATATAAGCATGCAATTTATCAAGTACTTCCAACGAGTTTTTGACACTCCAAAAGTAATTAATTCCACTATTTTCAAAGGCCTTATTTGAACAATTTATTATCAGGTTTTGATTGTACCAAGTGAACTGGTAAGAAGAATAGACAATTTAGTAGTGGAACAATGGCTTGAAGACGAAATAAATCTATATTTGTAAGGTGTTTTATGTAGCTTCGGAAGCCAGTACATAGTTGGGACTTTCATTGTATTTGGTTCTGCTTGTAAAGAGGTAGCTAAAAGTTTGAGTTTGTTACAGATGTCGTTTTCTGAAAATGGGGTCAGTTGGAATGTTGGAGAATTGGTGATTTTTTTTCAGAACCTCAATTTGTAAAATTTACGTCAAACAATAATGATATTATTAGCAGTTTTATCGGCCGGGACAAAACAAATTCCTTGGCTAGTTCTTTAAGTTTATGTTTGATACGAGAAATAGGTTTATCATGGTTGTTGTTAAGAGTAAAATGTTCTTTAAAATGTTGAATACGTATATCAACTATGTTCATTACTGAATTAAAAAGAGTCCAAAGATTTTTGTCAGCTTTTTCCCGTTTTATCCATTTTAAACAGTAAGTACGGGTGAGTCGTGGATGATATAACGACACTCATTCCAATTAATGATTGACGGGGACGATATTTAGGTCCTTTACTGAGGAATGATTTTAAATCTCGGTCTTGAACGATGTTAAGATCTCCTGTTATAACATGGGAAATGGGTCCATAAATGTTTTCGGAATTACTGCAATTACATGAAGTAGGTGTATTTTCACTGATATTAACATCTTTACACAATTGGCTATAATTAAACACATATTTCCGGGTAGGTTTCTTGTAAATATAACAAATAAAAGGGAGCTCAGTATTATCAAAATATCCAGGAATTTGTTCTTTAACAGAATGGTCGTTAAAATACCGGCAATATTTACAAAATCAAAACCTTTATTGACATACTTTATTTTAATAAAATGTTTTATGATCTTCAGGGCGACCAATTTTGGGAAACAGTTTAGAATAACAATATGCCATTATAATTTGAACGATTTCATACTTAGGACTGCTATATGAAATTGTGTTGCTATCTGTAACCGAGGGCCAGTATGGCATGCCTTTTGCTAGGGGACTTACTATGCATGCTTGACGCAAGGACAAGGGACAGTCTATAAATAGACTTACGACAGACAAGTGGCTAAGTTAATACTCTAAAACGTTTAACAATTTAATAAATAACAATATATGCCAAAGATAAATCCAAATAATTAAAACAAATGCACTATAGAATTTAAATGTCACTGTCTAATCTCTTTTGTAGAATCACTAGCTGGAATTGTCCGAAATACACTTTTTAAGATGAAATTGTCCAAATAGTTATATTCCTTAGATAGAACTGGATCTGGGGTTGAAGGTCTTGATCCGATGAGTTGTTGGTCTTTCCTTTGTTGTCGGGTTGATGGCGTTCCAATGTGTCAGATGATTGATAGGCAATCTTTTGTTACTGATCGTTGAATAACCAAGACTGGAACAAGATGGTACTCTGCAGGATCACTCCAACTCCTTCACGCTTCTAACTGTTGTAACGGTTCCCTACTTTAACGGTGACTGTGACTTAGTGTAGTATTAAAATTTCTACGAACTATTTATACCAAAGCTGAAAAGAGCTCAATGTGACAAGTAAATTTCTAACTGATTCGAGCAATAACATGAAATGACAAAGTTAAAAATATGAATAGTAAATCAATTAAAGATTACAATTAAAGGATTAAAATGAATTATCAAATGACATCTGTCTGCCTAATTTACAAATTGAACAATTACTGTAATTCTCAAAACAAAATATTTCTAATTAGTTTGAAGGTAATTAAATTAAGATAAGTTCAATGAAAATTAAATAAGAAAACTGTAAATAAATATAATCCTAATCGAAAACAATCCTTTGATTACAATCTCATTCAAGATTAAAATTAAAATATGAAATTTGAAAATGATAAAATACTTAAAATAGTTTTAAAAACCTGAAAGGAAAATGCACCTATGACAAATCCTCTAACAATTTATTTAACTTATTAACTGGTAATGAACAGAGCTTTGTCAACAGATAATGTCTGCCGTTGTTTTTGAAATAGAAATCAGGTCCGAAATATTGGTATGATTGGTTCGAAATTTTCTTTGATTGCGATTTTTCTACGACCATGAGAACGGTTTTACGAACAGTTTTAGAAACTATATCCAAAATGTTAACAGAATCGGTTCTTGATATATTACCAATTCCCATGATATTATCATTAAGACCGAGAGGGTAGACTGTCTGTAATTTTTTAATCCAATTTAATTCAATTATTTTCCGTGATCGTACAAACTTTGAATGAGATTCACCAGGCTGCTTATTTACTACTTTTAAAGGTTGAACTGTTAAATATTTAATAGGATGATTGTGCTTCTTAAGGTGTTGATAAATGATACTTTTGAATTTATTGGGTCTTTTAAAACGATACAGGTGTTCTTGCGTGCGTTTAGATCAATATCGCCCAGTTTCACCTACGTACTGAATACCGCATCCCGGTTTGTTTCATGTGAGTAAGTAAATAATACTGTTTGTTTTCAAGTTATATCAGTTTCAAAATTTAAAGAAAATGTGCGACCATTAAACGTGGACCTTACCGTATTGTTGGTGGAAACACGGGGACATGTAAGTCATTTTTGGCATGACACTTATCGATAGAAGGGTAACCACGATTTTATTGTTAAAAATGTTAGCGATGGTAGTATTTTAGATAAGCGATTTTGAAGATTGAGACGTGTAGATACCCTTTGAACGAGTTTAGTATTTAATATTTTCCATTTCTAAGCTTCATATTTGTTTTTGTTTGGATTTTATTAGAAAGGAGCAAAGACTGGCGTCCAGAATATGAACCAGCATACAATCAATTAAATTATGTAAAATGATAATTCTGTTCGGCTAAAGATGTCACACGCTATCCGTCATTAATTACCCGAAAAATAAAACAAAAATAGGGTATATCAGGGTAGCGACTGACGTCTGACTAAATAGTAGAATGGGGCTGAAAATTGAAATACTACTTTTGATAAATATTTCTAAAGTAATGAACTAGAGAAGTTCTCGCTCGGACACACACTCCATAATCTAGTATATTATAAGAGCATAAACCTGAAGCACGGGATGCACTCTACTGTCTCCACACGGCACTAAAGACAAACTCTGTAAAAATAAAATTGAGAATGGAAATGGGAATGTGTCAAAAGACAACAACCCGACCACAGAACAGACAACAACAGAAGGTCACCAATAGGTCTTCAATGCAGCGAGAAATTCCGCACCCGGAGGCGTCCGTAAGCTGGCCCTAAACAAATATATATACTAGTTCAGTGATAATGGACGTCATACTAAACTCCAAATTATACACAAGAAACTAAAAGTAAAAATAATACAAGACTAACAAAGGCCAGAGGCTCCTGACTTGGGACAGGCGCAAAAATACGGCGGGGTTAAACATGTTTATGAGATCTCAACCTCCCCTATACCTCTAGGCAATGTAGAAAAGTAAACACAGAACAATACGCACATTAAAAGTCAGTTAAAGAGAAGTCCGAGTCCGATGTCAGAAGATGTAACAAAAGAAAATAAACAAAATGACAATAATACATAAATAACAACAGACTACTAGCAGTTAACTGACATGCCAGCTCCAGACCTCAATTAAACTGATTGAAAGATTATGTCTTCATCATATGAATATCAGGCACAATCCCTCCCGTTAGGGTTTAGTATCATACCATCATAAAATATATGAGAAGATCATAACCCGTGTCATGCCAACAACTGGTTTTAAATAAATGTGTTTAGTTCCGATGCAAAGAACCTATAAGTGAATCAATATTAAAGCCAAAATATGCAATCTTTAATGACATTAGTTTATAACATATCGTTAGTTTATAACATATCTGCATGTTGGGAGTCACAGTGCAAAATAGCACAATGGATCAATAACCAGTCTCTAATTATAAGCACATGGAAACTGGGGATTCTAACTAGTGCTGCAGACCAAACAGAGGGCTTGAAGAATCATTCTGCTCTTGATTGAAGTATAAGAAAAGAGAAAGGCATTGCAAGATTCACTAATTTCAAAGTCATATATATATATATTAGATTTTAATAACTTATTGTTTATCATACATGTAATCTTTCTTTATTAATTTGGAAGACTGAAATAATATACAGAATGATATTTCAATTCCTGTCATAAATAAAAACGAGTACAAGATATATTTGACTAGAATATAAAGCCACTGCCAAGCAGTGCATTCCCCATCAACGTCTTGCAACGAGTTGAAAGAGCTAATACTAAGCAATAGACAACTTTCGAGTTCGATTCATTTCCGTTAAAAACTTTGGTTTTAATAGTGAACATCAATCGTGCGTTTAGGGCATTGTCACTTCCGTTCCCATGTTGAGCGAGTGGTTAGAAAAATATGATGCTATATTGCACGAATTATTAGGCAAATTAAATTCTTATAATTGACCAGCAGCACTGCTATCATTAGGGAATTGTGATCAAGTACCTACGGAACAAAGGTTATTTCTAGTTTATCCTGCACAATGACGATCACTAAGACGCTTGATGAACGTTAACCGTGCAGGGATACCAGCGATCCCCTCTATCTGGTAAATGATGTTATAAAGGCACGCATGATTGACGATTTTTTCCGGTGAAGAACATAACTTGAAAGTGGTCTATTGTCTTATTTTCAAGCTTTTCTCATCACTTGGCGTCCATCGTCGTCGTCCGTTAACTTTTACAAAAATCTTCTCCTCTGAAACTACTGGGTTAAATTTGACCAAACTTGGCCACAATCATCACTAGGGTATCTAGTTTAAAAAATGTGTCCAATGACCTTGCCTGCCAACCAAGATGGCCGACTTGGCTAAAAAAAGAACATAGGGGTAAAATGCAGTTTTTGGCTTATATCTCTGAAACTAAAGCATTAAGAGCAAATCTGTCTGAGGTAAAATGTTCATCAAGTTAAGATATATCTGCCCTGAAATTTTCAGACAAATCAGACAACCCGTTGTTGGGTTGCTGCCCTGAATTGGTAATTTTAAGGAAATTTTGCAGAATTTATCACTGTAAATGTCTATGAATCAGCGAATGACTGTATGTCCAGTTTCTCATATAGTCACTTGTTTGTTCATACCAATAATCATGAGGAATAGTTCAGCATTTATTATTTTTAATGTCTGTGAGACAGTATATGACCTAATGTTCATTTTCATGTGTATAGCCACTTGTTTGTTTATACCAATAAATATGCATGATATACTATAAATTTGTAGTCACATCTGGTAGGCATGAGGACGTTTAATCTGAAGCCTCATGTAGAGAGGGTGCCATGCACTCTGTACCTGAAGAACCTACAACTTTGTGAGCGGTCCATAGGTGGCTTCTTGCAATGTCAAATTTCTAAACCTATGGCCTATCCAATCTACCTGCCAGTGATAGTCCAAATTTCATCCCGTCAAGTCCTATTGCAGGACCTACTTTTTGTCTGTTAATTTGTTCATGTCCTGAAAAGGCATGAACTATTTGCCCAGAACATTAAGCAACCAGCTACCAATTAGTCTTAAGGTTAAAGGCCGTAATGCTGTCATCAATATTATAATACCTGTAACTGTATGTAACAATATTATGTTCTGTCAATAATGCTAAAATTTTATCTTTTTATGTTTGCTAAAATTTTATCTTTTTGGAAGCTAAAATTTTAGCTTTTATTCTGGAAAGGAACCAGCTAAAATTTTAGCTCTCCTTTAAGTTACTAATTGATTCAAGCTAAAATTTTATCTTATGATTCTTTTATTGCTTCAGGACTGATGAAGATTGTACAGCAGAATAAAAACGATTGCTCATTTGGGATTATCTCTTGTCCTTGATATATATTTAAACAAGTGCAGAGATATTTTTGCCTGAGCTTTTGTTCTTTTGCATCAATGGTTAGAATGAAGAAATATAGAAGAATGAAGAAAAATTTGGTAAGTTTTTGAATATTGATAAAATTATAACATTTTGAGCTAAAATTTTAGTTTTTTGCAAAATTCTTTGAAAAATCTATGCTTGAGAAAAAGAGACAGTCTCAAAATATAAAATCCACCCTTTGTATCAAATCGTTATTTTGTATCAGATATTGTTTTTGGAAAATATATTGTTTAGAAGTCTGTTGTTCATTTCCATAAATTCAAAAATCTCAAATGATACAAATTTGTCTTAATTGACAGTTTTGCCATAAAATAACATAATTTCGAAGGAGTAAAGCAATTACATAGATTATGGCGAAAATATGTCGATACTGGTAACTGGTAGAATAATGACCGCTGAACGTATGGATGAATAAATAATAATTTGTCAATTTAATACTACAGAAGTACAAAGGGCGTTATCAAACCCTCTCCTTTATTTTTGTGTAGAAGGATCTACATGTACAGTTTCAGGATGCCTTCCAGGAAAATTGACATCAACGTTTATGTCATACACCTGATGAAACTCACTTGTACTTTTCGTATCGTAAAACATTCGTCTTTTAAAATAGAACCCGCTTATCAATTCAGAGAACTATATTTTGCAGTTGCAGCTACCCACAGTTAACTGATATAGATATAGAATTAAACAAATACTTCCAATAGATAAAAAGCATCTTTGCAAAATTTATCGTAAACTCAAAGCGTACAATATAAGTTATTTTCCTTGCTTTACCCCGGTCTACGACAATAGAGGGCATTATGTTAACAGGTCTAAATATCATCCCTCCGTATTAGATTATATTTGATCAGACAGTATGTAGTCACATCAATTGTAAATTTAAAACTCATTTAAGTCGTGTGGTGAACTTTTATTGATTTTATTTTTGTTGTTTTGTTTTGCATTGTAAAGATTGTTGACCTATTGAGGTATACGTATACCTCGCATGCCATACTACTCTGAATATTTTAACTATATTCCAAATGGTGGTTTACACCTAAATTTATGGTCCACTGAATAGGAAATGTTACAGTATTAGCAGGGCTAGGTGTCGTATTGATGCAGATTCTTGTTTCTTTGTCTTTTACAAATAGAAGCTTTTGCTTCGCACAATTACATCTCTTTTCCATTGAAATTATTTTACGTTTTCTTTTTTATATCAACTCATAGACAAGATTGTTACATTTTATAGAAGTAAATCAAATACGGGAAACACGTTTAAAACTGTTCGCCAATTATATTTTCCTTTATTTGGTTTAAAAAGTATTCGGCTCTCCTGTGATGTATGTGCGATCAATTGTAGTCTTTACATTCACCTACAATTTTGCACTGTCATATGAGTGGGAGTACGATTTCTTTGTAGATAAAGTGTTATACGGGTGAAGGTAGCTGGTTCTGTCGTAGTTGCAGTCTACTGTACCGTCAGAACTTGAGGAGTCCTCTTCTGTTGTTTTATAAAAGCTACAGGAACCTTGGTCAACTACCGTTTTGGTAGACTTTTTCACAAATGGAACCTCTATTTGGCTATTGTCTTTTTAATGTGGAAGTTACAATTTGCTGTACATGCAGAAGTCGACGATTCCTGGTCGCTTGTCAAGTTGGGAATGTGGGCGCGTAGATGTAGTATGCTTCCCAACCTACTTTCATCTATTTCTTCATAAAACCTTTCTTGAAGCTCAGGGTTTCTTGTTTAACATGTATTGCCGCGTTTTGCACTTTCTCTATAGCAGTTTCGACATGTCTTGATTTAGAATTACAAATTCGTTTCTTAAAGCAGTATAGGATTCCCAGCATTCCGAGTAGTACGATGATCCCCGATAGAGCTCCAGAGTATAACATAAGTAGTTCTGTCTTTGATATACCTGTACCTAATTAATTAGATTTATTTTAATGATTAAAATCTAGTAATTTCATGATTTGTAACATTTTTCTAAAAATCTGCCCAATTTTTTTTTATCATATTCAATTTACGCTAGGGTTTTGAATATGATTACGCTGTATGCAAATTGTACTTTATATGTTCTCAAAACAGCTCAATACCGAACCTTTAAATTTCAGTGCTAACGGAGAAGCTGAATCGTACTAGATTGACAGCAAAGCAAGTGTTCAATTGCTTTAAAATGTAAACAAATGTAGATGCCTTTTAAAATGCAGATACATATGTCAGATTGCACAACGATCTTTGAATTGTTTTATTCCTGTACCTATACATTTTCTTACATTGTCGTTTTGTTCATGAAATTGTCTGATATCTAACAGTTAGTTTAAGCGTATTGCTATTTCGATATTATTCTACCATGCGTAAATGAAAATAATAAATAGTTTCGATTTTTATAACAGTAAAATCTTTAACTTCAATTTACCATAATGTTGTTCGTCTTTGTTTGCCAGCGTCACCCTTCCTTCTGTAGAAATAGCTTCAGCTGAATTTGAGTTGGATTCAAATAATACATGATAATAAATGTAAAGTTTATTGAAATTTTATGTCAAGTGATGAAAACAAATAATATGGCAACATTTGAGTGTATCAATTACTATTTTATCGTTCACCATGCCCAAGTTGCTAAAAGATTAAGTTGTTTTTCAAGGCTCATCACGTCTCAATAAATGCAGTTTTGACGTCATGAAAAGGCCCTTTTAACGTGTTTCGTTAAAATACAAATTTTTTGCGCTAAAATTTATTACAACAAATATAAGCAAAATTTGATCTTTTAGTGAAAAAAAAATGAAAATTTGCTATTTATGTCATCTTTAGACATGTTACACTATAACATTATTGTAAACTCAGTTGAGAAGAACATGTTCTTGGGTTAATGACACATTATTTCTATATTTTTCCATTAAATTGGTACAGCATCATTTATACAGTCCTATATGTAAATGAGGAAACAAATTAATATCTATTTATTTAAACAATATCAGAAGACAGATCGTAAGTTACACAAAGATGAATTCGAAAGACCTGTAGGGACATTCTATATGAAAAAGTCACATTGCGTTTTAAAATTTCGAACTTATAACTTGACATTTCTCAGTTCCAATTAGTATTTTTCAGTTCCTTGTTGACATTTCTCAATTCCATGTTTTCATTTATCGGTCGTCCCACTGTCTATATCAGTCTGCTCACCTCATAATTAAATTGGTTATCACGGCTTTGTGACGTCAATACGTGGACCCATACATATCAACGACGTCATACATAATGTATGAACCGATGTTAATAATTTTACCCGAACTTATCAATACATCTTCCGGTTTGCTGGTGAAACAAAGAAAACACTTGTTTTTATCATGCAAAATACGCAAATACAACCAGATAGATCGATTATCTGGTTGTCTGTATGTTGATTTTGTAAAATATCAGTCACTCGAAACAATATGAAGCACATTTGAACTCGTTCGCTGCGCTCACTCGACATAAAGCTTCCTATTATGACTCACAGCTGATTTTTACGATATCAGTATGCAAACAACCTGATAATCGGTACTAATGAGTTCCAAAAAGAAGATATCAAAGGATATTCAAAATACATCAAGCGAAACTGGCAACGTCATTACAAAATAAAAGACAACAAAAAGTAAAAGTTTAAAAACATTACATTGAAAACTAAAGACTGAAAAGAAACGAACCCCACAAAATGTTCGGGTATTCTCAGGTGCTCTTGCATATACTACTCCACTAGTGGAACAGTACATTTTACTCCTGTAAGTATTTTTTTTTGTGATAAATCTCATTCGGTGATGTCACAACGGAGAAAAAGGTGTCGGGACTGAGGTTACGATAATTGGCCTATATCCATGGTTATCTGTAACACAGATATTCCACAACAGTAAACAAACTCGTGATGGCGTACGTAAAAGTTGCGAAGAAATATCCCAAATTTATTACTTGGAATCGTTGGTTCAATAGCTTTCCTGTTAGCATGAACCCTCTATAAGGAAATTATGATAAGTAACGCAGACTCTAAACTATCGTATCAACTGGGAGATCTTTACTCCATAAGCAGATCCAAAATTAACAATTAAAAAGCTGAATGCATCTTTTGTTTTGTTCTCAAATGGAATTCATTGCAATAGTAAGATATTTTCAAATTTTACATTTCAGTTTGAAGATAGAAATTTTAACTTGGAACCGAGCAATATCAAGTTCGAAATGAGAAATTTAAACTTGGAACAGAGACATCTCAACATCGAACAGGAAAGTGACAACTTGGATATGAGATATGTCAAGTATAAAACTAAAATTTTGACAACGACTCCTTCGGTCTTTCGCAAAACAGTTATCCTGAAATGGATGTGCAAAACAGCAAATGCAATCCCTACCCTGCTGGATTAGTATAATCAAAATACTTTTCTTTATCCTTTTATATTAGAAAGAAGAGGAGTAAATCTAACCCATGAATAAAAAAGTATAATTTTGTTTTCGATTCATTATCTTTGATCAGTTTTTATGCTATTTTTATATATATTAACGTATTTCAAGTAATCGTCACTGAGTATAAAAGAAATAAAAAATATAGAAATTCAAATTATGGTTGTGGCAATGATTTTCTTGAAACGACAATTGCAAAGTGATAAAACAGTATATTCTAGAAGAGTGTTTAGTAAACCTATTCCAGAAGATCCCGTCAGAAAGCCTCTTGAATACTTGTTTCCTATCATTATAAAATTAATGTATTAAACGACAGTTGATTCTTTTAGCACGCATTGTCATTTTATTTTCGTGTGATTCTTTCATTTGCTATATACAATTTATTCTTAAACAGTGCTTAAATCTCATTTAGAAAGGGTTCTTTTATGATTATTACAGATTTCAAGCTTGGTTGCCATGGAATTTAAAAGCCTGATTTTGCATAGAAACCATAATCTGATTATAGTTAAAATGTTTATGCTTTCAGGTAGATTCGCTGTTTACCGCCAACTTGGATTGTACAAGATTTACATTGTATAACGAAAATATTGATTTATTGCATTATCCAAAATGTTCATATAAATACCAAATACTTGTGTTTTAGAATCAATTGTTCAACTTGGCCACTGAAGAGAGATAACTCTTATACTAAAATTTGCATACTGCAATGATAGTGAAATTTTCATTTTGTAATTTCGGTGACACCATTTTTCTTTTATTTTCTTAAAGAATATTACAAAACTCATCTCATACTTCATTATAAATTCTATCTCATAGATTTCTTTTTATTCACAAAATTTGGGCAATTTTGTACGACTTGTAGTTTGAAAAATAGCACGGTGACCTATACTTTTATTATATTTTTGAAAAAAGCATGCTTAAATCTTCATTTTGGCAAAGATACATACCGACGATCTACCTTATGGAACAATAATTGACAGAGATTTGTAAATGTTTATCAAAATCGGAGATCCTCAGTATGCGTCTCCTTCCTGAATCTTAATCTTAGGCTGACTGCTACTTTTGATATTTTAATTTATTAGCAGTCACTGGTATTGTTTATAAATAGGGCACTTTCCTTTGTAGTATTTATATTAAGAGATTAATGACCTACATGTACTTGCAGTATCGATGTCTACACATCCTTTGACATGGCTACATCTGTAATGAAAATAACAATTATGAAATAATTTTTCTGTCAACCGACTTGTTGTGTGTAGATAGTAAAAGTCTAGGGAGGATTGCTGGAAAATGGATTGATTTCTCACCCGTGGCATTTTTCGAAATCCTATACTCTTCTTTATAAAATTGATAGCGTTATGAGTTCTAATTTGAACTATCAGGTATTAAACTTTTGTAATAATTAGATACATAATTTTTTCTAATTCAATGTATAGATTGGCTTAGCTTTTCTTGGTACAACATTTTGGAATTTAGGAATTTTAATGCTCTTCACATTCGTATTGAATTTAGCATTCCAATTTATTCGATTTGAGTGTCACTGAGAAGTCTTATATAACCGAAACGCGCGTCTGGCGTACAAAATAATAAGCCTGGTATCTGTAAAGAGTTTTGCTTCAATAACATTTCGGTGTATTTTTCAACTCGTGACCAAATTATGAATCTCTAATAAAGGCTCAAAACTTCAATTCAAACAGATTTTGCAAAAACTGAATGTATATTCCAAAAATATATAAAAGGAAATCAAAAGAAAAGATGTTTGGGAAGTACAGCTATGTTTAGCCTTTCGATATGAAATAATTCATTTTAAATGGTTAAAGGCGTTCTTCCATGTACAATGTGATATTATCTTCGACAGCAATATGCAGGGCTGCTTTGCTTTTTCTTTAATTCAAAATGTAAAATGCAGATAATTTGTTCTTTAATAATCGATTATTTGTATGTTTTGACAATTTTCAGATTTTGACACTGCAAGTGGAACAAATACAGGAGAAATTGGGTGTTTTCTACAATTTTGATTTTGCGACGATCATACATATATTACGGAACACGTATATGTTTGTGTGTGTGCGTTTTGCAATTTTAGTGCCATTGTCCATTTTGTCACGTGTCAGCTAAACAAGATTATATTTGTCACAAACGAGATTGATATGTTTCATTTGTCTAGGTCATAAATAATCATGTACTATTTTCCATTAATGTGACGTATTCCTTTTATATATAAATTTTTTTATTAATAACGATTTTATGCAGTAAATACACTTATTTAGCAAACAATCATTACGTATGTACAGTATGTACAATACATAAGTTTGAAACAATTTTAATTGAGGTTTGTGGTGCTGTCCTGGCCTAGATTATATGCATTATATCGTTTTCTAATACTGTGTTGTCTTTTTTTTCTTGCTGGTCCACTTGGTTCATATTTATCACGTTCAACGTTTGATTATAACTGTTTTGGTAAGAAAACGAAACGTGCCAGGAAATTTAATACTATGGAAGTTGTCTAGAACAAGATATATAGTGCTGTTTCGTGGACAACTGTTCTATTTCCTTTCCTTTCTATGGTTATTAAGGTGATTATGATTTGACTTAATTTAATGTCCGACTGTCACATTTTCTTTTATAATTTTGTGGGAAAAGAGGCCTAGTTTTACAGAAATCAGCCTGATTTCTTTATGAAGTTGTGATCATTTGCAATGAAATTGTAAGCATGCAATTTTAAACGTGTGTATAGTATTATCTAAACTGGTATTGACAAAAAAAAAAAAGGATTAAAAATAGTATTATGATTCGAATCAAAACTACAATTTCTTTAAGGAGCAATTATCATTAAGACAAACCAGCTAACAACTTACGAATCAACAGCAAACCATAATTTGTTTATCAAACAATATCAATAAAAATTCAATAAAATCTTTAAAATGATAGGTACAGCCTATTCTTTAAAATGTACTATCCATAAAATCCAACTTACCTTTGCAAATCGTTGCAATTACACTCTTGTGAACAGCCTTTGCCAAAGGAATTCAATGAACAGAGTTTACAAGCACTGCCATTTCTCGAATTAAATCCTATTTTGCATTCTAGAAAAGAACCAAATTATTCATTACTAAATGATCTCCAACGCTCATTTTATATATGATATAATTGGAGAGAGTACCTGCAAGCAGTAATTTCCTTACACAAACATTTTAAGTATTAATTTAAAATGGCTTTTATTAAAATGAAAAAAATGTCAAGGAGCAAAGACATTTTTCCTTCAAAACATTTTTGTTTTCTCCATATATATGGGTGTTACAAAAAATAACCATGTCAACAGTACATGGCATCCCTGTACGGCAAGTTTGCACTTAAATAGGAGATTGTTCAGTAACAACAATCAAATGCTTCATTTACATTCAATATCAATATTGCTGCAGAGTTTATATTCCTGAAAACTATTATGAGAGTCACCACTTCGACTTAGTATTTATCAGTTAAGCTTGGCTTTGCCGTGTATGATCATTTATCACGACATGCGGGCATTTTGACATAATCATATATCTTGTGTGTAGATACCATTGACGCATAAACGCAGTTGCGTACACACACAAATTATAAAAACTAGACCAACAAATATTAATAGAAAACATACTCTAATCGAGGAGTGGTTAATCCGGGCGAATAAACGGGTCATATATAAATTGATTATTTTACTTAATTTAGGAAATAAACCAACTTTTAACGTACGCTACATTACAATCTTATCATAAGGTTAATAGGTTGTTGTGATGCTTGTATATTTACATTCACATCGGGTTGTTGTCTCTTTGACATATTCCCCATTTCCATTCTCAATTTTACATATATCGGTATGACGGGCAAGCGTTGAATACTTGAAATGTTTTGAGTCCGTTTGATTTGTTGTCTACGCACGAACTAATCTTAAAATAAAATATTAAAAATTGGTTTCATTTGTGCATCCTTTTAGTATTGACTTATAGGTCGTAAGTTTAATGCATTAGTCTCATGCGAGAACCAGCTACCCTGGGTCTATGACTTAGCCTAGGATATTGTTAAAGACATGATATGAAAATATAAAACATTTGTTAATGCTTGATTAAGTTTGGCCATACGTTGACATATCATTCCGTTAATATACATGTATGTCTCCTCCTGGTTAAAGCTATAGGCAGCCAATTTCGCGCTCTCATTGTCGTCTTTGTATTTCAAAAGGCGAAAACGTGAAATCGCGAAAGAAAATGCGAAAACGTGAAATCGCGAAAGCAAAATGCGAAAACGCGAAACGCAAACTTGGACGCATTTGGCTTCAATAACGTCTTCCATAGTATACCACTATTACTAACTTACCGATACAGTTACCGTTGATTTCTTCATAGTTTGAACAACAATAATATTCTCTGAAAATAATGAATTATGTCGTATTAAAAATGTTTAATTCAGCAAAGGGTTTGTACAAGGCAGTTTCATCAATGCTGCTTTTAATCATTATCGTAGAAGTACATTTAACTGTGGAATTTAGAACCGTTTATTCTAATCACATATGAACTCATTGGCAGCAATGCGTTTTCACGTGGGATTCATTATTGCTGCTTTTAAACATTCATAGTAATAGAGATATATATCAAACTGTGCATTCTGTGTTATTTAGAAGCTTTCAGTATTTTTATGAAAATTGTTGACACGATTCAACCAATCATTAAGAGTCATCTCCGAACTTTTATCAAACTCTTTAACTGCATACTTCTACTGTTTTAATTTTAGTTTTGATACGAAATAGATCTCAAAGTCTTGAAGTCAGTATATGATCTTAAGCAACCCAAACACATGACGAATTAAAGAGAAGGTGTTAATCAACCAAAAGGACCCTTAAAGATGTGCCGTTACCATCAAATTTCCAGAAGGACAAAACATTAAATTATGCTCGACCATACCATATTCCAGAGCTTAATGATTTCCTTTGTAGTGGGTTGCTGCTAACAAAGAAGCCACCAATCCAAGCGTTCCAGGGTATAAAGTTGAAATTCAAAATTTATGACTCATAATCGAATCAACATTCCAATACGGAAATAATTCAATTATAATTTAACATGCGAAAAAATGTGTATTTTGCAGCTCTTAGTTTTTTAGAAAATGGTTAATATATTATTATTTTTTGGTATCATTTCTATCAAAATTAAACGCTCCCAAAATAGTTGATCGGAAATCATTAATTACATGTAAGTAGAATAATACTTAAAATAATAATTATGTCCTTAGTTTATCACACAATTGGCAGTACACAAAGCTGAAACTAAACATTGAAAACATTTTCAAATAAACACACATATCCCCATTTGAAAAAAAAATTTACATATCATCAACTAACAGATTTTTAAAAGAAAAATTACAGGTATCAAATTAATGTATAATTAGTAATGAGAACTTAGCCTTCAAGTACGCAAGTCTATTTAGTCATGTATAATTGATATATCATTGACATAAGGCTACTTAACCATTTACTCCTAGCAAATTCAGATAAGCGATTACTTCCTTTCTCAAAACATTATAAATGTTTTTAGCAACTATTTATTGTCATCGTTATGAATTAAAAATGTTTTCTTGTAGATGGGGCATATTTTCTATTTCTCGCAAGATGAGATAGTTTTCGTATCATAAAGAAATTCTTGGTTTAAAAGCTTCCTTGTGTGCAGCAACTCCTTTCGAGAAAATCATGATAGGAAATACAAGCTCTGAAATATCGTATTAACTGGGAGATATATACTCCGTATGCAGGCGCTGCTGTTATGTTGTTTCATAGAAATAGAAAGGTCATAATAGGGAAGCTGAAATCATCCCTTTGTCTTAACGTTCTGTTTCAATCGACCTTCATTGTCAATTTCTAGAAGTAAGTCAAGATATGAGGCAGACTTAACTAAATCTGTTATATCATTTTCTCAAATTCGATGGGATAGATGCGTTCATCACAGTTACCAAAAGTTTGAATTATTTGGTGAGAGAACATCATCTGTAAAGCGGAAAAGAATTAAAGAATACTTCGAACTTCGTTTCTTTCTTCATAAGAAGGTCCTGGATGAAGTCGGCATCATATGATTAGAGGAACTTGTCAGCAAGAAGTTGGTTCCCATGGGAATGCTGTTTGTTTGTTGAAAATCACGCCCTCAAATGTAATAAACATGATGTCAATCAACAAATCAAGCATCTTGATAATGTCAGTTTCAGAGAATGTTTTGTTTGAATGATAATGATATTTTATTAAATACGATTTATTCCACCCAAAGACAAGACATATGCAAGATACGTATAAAAGTCAAACGTTTTAATACTATTGCAAGATGAAAGAGTCTTAGCCTGTACAATATTGTATGTACTCTAAAAGATTTTTAGAATTTTATATTCAATGAAACTTTACAATGTAGTTTATTCTTAAAGATTCATAGACATTTTTAATATACGAGAAATTCTATACTTTAATCTTATAATGCACGAACCGTACGCTTATGTCATAACGTGTTTGAGGGTTATATCGTTCTAATCTTCTGACCACACTTCTTGTTATAGTAAATATCAAAATAATCAAGCCGACCAACATTTCTATTTCATTATTCAATTGAATGTCTGATAAGGAAATAATTTCAATTATAATTTAGCGTTCAAGTGCTTCAGGATACGATTATTAGTACTATTTTATTTAAAAACAAAATTCAAAAATTCCAAAAATATACCACCAAATAAAACTCGAAGACAACTTGAGGTCTGTACATTATCTTGAACAACACCAAATATGATAAATTAAATCGCTTAATGTCTAGACAAGGTTTTCATCAGCTCTAAGTGACCTTCAAAGATCTGCCGTTATCACCAAATTCCCAGCAAGACAAAAACACCAAGGTATGCTTTACGATCCGATATTTCAAAGCTTGCGTTTCCATGTAATTCAATAGAAGTGGGTCGCTGCTAACAAAGAAGCCAATTAACAAAATGGTTCCATGCAGTAAAGTTGAATTCAAACATTTATTTGTCATGAACGGGAATAATTCAATTACAATTGAACATGCTAGCATATTACGTATTATGCAATCTTTAATCATTTTCGGAAATGATTTAGTTATATTGTTCTCATTTAAATAAAATCAAACCCTTTCAAAATATTAGATCGGAAAACACTGACAACAAAGAAGAATAACTAGGAATCATTTTGATATTATTGATCTTTTAAGTCCAAAGTTTACGATTCTGTAAATAATTAACAATGTAAATAGTGAATCACATAATGATCAACAGCTCATTAACTCTTTGAAACAGATCTGAGATGATTATACATTTACATATATTTATTGTATAAACAAGTCGTGTGAGTTGGTAACTAAGAACATCAATCTAAATAGCCAATTTCATTATACGTAGTATTGACCCAAGTACATTTATATTACCGTGTTCACCAAGTCAATTCAGAAAAGTGATCAATAACCGTCTTGAAATTAAACAAATATTTTCAGCATATCAACTATTCATTTTCATCGTTATTCTTTAAAATTCATGCATTCTTTGTTGCTTTCTTTAAATATTTTAACATATTTAATATACAAATTTTAATTTCGATAAAAGTTTTGAATATACGAGATATCCTTATTTTAATCTAAGAAAATACAAACCCTGTGCTTATGTCATAACACGTGTAAGGGTTATATCGTGTTAACCCTCTGACCACACTACTTGTTATAGTAAATAGCAAAACAATCCAGCCGACCACCATTTTTCTTTCATTATTCAATTAAAAGTCAAATAAGGAAATAATTTCAGTTATAATTTAGAACATTGTGTAATTTAAAGCATTCAAGTGTTTCAGGATGCGCTTAAATACAACGTTGTACTATTTTATATTTAAACCAAACATTATGGAAAAACAATTGTACTTCAAAACTCAATTCTGTATTAGCTTAAACAGAAACACGTAATACAGTCCCATTATGATAACATTTTTTGTCTACCAGTATGAAACAATTCCACTATAAGTCTGTTTGTCTGAAACAATAATACATTTGAGATTTGTATCTTTCGCTTTTGTTCACTATTTTCTGCATTTGGCTTTTATGATTGTGACAAATGATAAAATAGGATTGCTTTTAACATGTCCGTTCCTCATTCGGAGGAATGTCGTTTCGGAACTATTAAACATTCAATATTTTTTTTCATTAACTTCAAAATTGAGGAGGTGATATCTTTGATGTGGCAAATGAAATCAAACGTCGATGAAATACAGACAGCACTACATAGTCCGTCGTGATTGTATACTGTTGGTCAGGATAATAAGCCATAGTTATGACATATAAATAAATGAAATGAAACACGCAAGTTAAAGATATTCATTTTCAAGAAGGAATTATAGAAATTCTCGTGAGTATCATGCTGAACAGATCTACACAAGTACTTTACTCACTATGTGGATCATAGTAGAATTAAAAATGATGTCATATACATTTTATTTAGAGGACCTTAAATGTGCATTTTGAAAATTAGTTTCCGTGTTGCAACCTCATTTTCGAATATTCAATCTTCGATGGTGTTAAGGTAACATTTATAAAGTCCTCTTTTCATTTATTCAAACAGGTTCAAAGTATCATATGCCATAAAATAATGTCTTTCTTGTCTTAAAGTTCGAATTGGTGTATACTTGTGTAAAGTGTAGAAACGTCAAATGTGTTTATTATTTTACAATTGCAATAGGAATGACACTCGGGTTAAACATGGACATCGAGGATTTCGATTTATGATTTTATTAATATCTTCCTTGTAAGCGGAAACCGTCTAGCAAGGAAATCATAATACAAAAAAAAAATATTCACAAAATTATTTAACTCTAAGGTGAATCCAATATGGGTGGACGTCCATAAAATACGACATAATCAAACGCTTGACCATATCAATTGCAACAATCGGAACAAAATGCAAGCTCTGCAATATATGTTTTACAGATAAAAAGTATGTGATCCTATTGTCATAACCACAATCCCGTCCGCCTTTTCATGTATGTGACATCCCTGAATTCGACTTATAAACGAGTTTGTTGTATTCACATGAGCAACACGACTGGTGCCACATGTGAGCAGAATCTGCTTATCCTTCCGGAGCACCAAAGATCGCAAACGGTTTTTGATGAAGCTAGTCATGCCCAGTCTCAAGAAGAGACGCAAAAGATACCAGAAGGACATTCAAACTCAAAGTCGAAAACAAATTGACAACGCCATGGCTAAATATGAAAAGACCAACAGACAAACAATAGTACACAAAACACAACATAGAAAACTAAAGACTCAGCAACACGAACCCCACCAAAAGTAGGTGTGATCTCAGGTGCTCCTGAGTCATCTATTTTGTGTTTAATCCCTTTAACCCCGAATACACATTCTCGATATTTATTACAATTTAATATTCGAACGTATACGCCATTGATATTTTTAGACTTCAAGATCTTTAAAATTTAAACTAGAAAGTTCTTGTGTTCAAAATGGAAATTTGTTTTCAGACAGTATAGACAGAAAACAGGATATTCTAAAACTTGCATTTAATATATCAAATATGAACACAAATCTATATACTGTATCAAGAGGAAAGTAATAAATATTTGGATTACGATTGAATGATATACACAACTTAGTCATGACGCACTCCTAACAATGATCGTTGAACTTTGTTTGTTATTTTTATATCCCTATCAGAATTGTATATTTTCTTCCAATACGCCAAACAAAATTTTGCAAAGCTAAAACAAGATTGATTAGCTATAAAATTGTCTTCTCTTTTCGATTCATAAAATTCATCGAAATAAAATACTACAAGAAAAAAAAGATATGCAACGGATAAATGTCAAATCACTACGAAAATTACAAAAGGCTGGACAAAGTAAAACAACAACCAAAAAAAAAATAAAAACAAAAACAAAAAACGAATAGAAAAAAAAGGAAAAAACGGACGACTTTCTTTTGCAAGACGACGTTATCTTATATTAAAAAAGTATGAACAAAAATATCGAACTTCAAGGTAAGTTAGTTCAAAATAGGTGCAATCTATTAAAAATAAAAAAAACTGACAAAATAATCAATCGACAGAATGGAAAACTCCTGTAATATTTTTGACTTGGTACGTGCATCTTCCGATGAAAACTGTGCTTTGAACCTTGTTTTATAGAGCTAGCCAAACCTCCTACTTGCATACAAATTATTGGCAAACGAACATTTCCTCCAAGTTTTGATTTGAGTTGGTCCTATGTTCACTTAACACATTATTGATGGCAGAAGACGCATGATGAATGATAAAATATTTGAAATAGTCGGGGATCAAAGAGCTAATAAGTAAACCAATATTTGAATTACAATAACGAATGTAAATGGTATATTAATAGTTTGATGAAAAATGTGTTGGAAAAGATAAAGACTTGGCATTACATCCGAAATTAATCAAATTAAAACGAGAAAATCAGTTATTTGTTTATACAGTAAAACAGCTGAAATAACCCAAGACTTTCGTATTGCTATAGGTCTTTGCAAAATAGAACCACCAGCATTAATCTGAACGACAACAGTTCTCGACCATGAAGTATAACCGCTAATATCCGAATCAAGTACAATCATTACAACCGATAAATTCTGATTATGTGTGTACAATTCGTAATCTGTTGCAGAATTATCATTATACGCAATATCACCAGTAAAGATGTAAAATAATGCTAGATTCTTCACAAGTAAACTGTCTTGTATTCTTTATTACTGCTACATTATAGATCTAAATTGATGTTTCTGTACCTGGAAACTTCATGATCGTTCCATCTGTATAATCTACAATTGCTTGATGTGCATGGACAGAAATAAAAGATTAAAGAAGCTGAAGTAAAACATAAATGTGTACCTGACAAACTCTGTAAAACATAATACGGGCTCTTCGGACATAGTAGACTTCTAAGTAAATTGATAACTTTATTTCTATTTACATGATTAAATGTCAATAGTAGTATACAATGCAAAACCTTAGATGAACAATGAAAACCTTGCATTGAAGTTTGCATTGAAACAGGTGAAGACATTTAGGTAAGGTATATATAGAAGCCCATGAAAGCCACATTAATAGGCTTAATTCCATTTGTGTCCTTAGTGAAATAAGCATTTGTGAATAACATAAAACACACACTTCATGACTTAAGCAGGTTAAAGTAACTCAAGTTAAAGTCTCGTATACAAAAAAAATATAATACATATTGATGATGATATACATCTACATACGAAAAAGCCTGTACCAAGTCATTTATGTCTTTTGCTTTTAATATGTGCTTTGTCTATATGCCTTTTAGTTTTCTTTGTTAACATCATATTTGTTTGTTTTATAGTGTTTAACATAATGTTGACTGATGTACCCTATTTTTGATTATGTTTACCTATTATATAGATATAAGAAGATGTGGTATGAGTGCCAATGAGACAACTCTCCATCCAAGTCAAAATTTATAAATGTAAACCACTATAGGTCAAAGTACGGTCTTCAACACGGAGCCTAGGCTCACACCGAACAGTAAGCTATAAAGGGCCCCAAAATTACTAGTGTAAAACCATTCAAACGGGAAAACCAACGGTCTAATCTATATAAAAACGAGAAACGAGAAACACTTATGAACCACATCAACAAACGACAACTACTGAACATCAGATTCCTGACTTAGGACAGGTGCAAACAAATGCAGCGGGTTTAAACGTTTTAATGGTACCAAACCTTCACCCTTTTTCTGAAACAATAGTGTAACATCACAACATAGAAAAACACACTATAAAATATCAACTGAAATAGCTTAACTCAATCAAAGGACACAATAACACCATTGAACATACACTGAACAAATAAATTTGACCTATGATACAATGCAAATTCAAAATAAATAAACTAAGGAAGAATAATAAAAGTAACATGTTATATCGGTATGAAATGTTAAACAATTAAAGAAAACAATATGCTCGAACAAAATATCAGCCATTTGCAATAACTTTAAACACAGGTAAATAAAATAATTTTGTTGTTAGGTATACGTATACAGTTACAATAGAGAAAGGAAATATTTTAACAAAATAAATAATTTTGATGTTCATAGTACGAAGTGGAAATTTATATTAGTACCAAACACTTATCAAAGCTGGTATATAGGTCAGATATAACCCTGAATAACATTAAATAACAAAAAAAAGCATTACAATCAGTATCAACAGGTCAAATAAACAAGAAAGTACGATTTGAGAGTACTCATATCTATTTTTTGTTCACATATTGTTGTCAATATAATGAATTTTATGCGACTGTCATATAAGTAAGAGGTTTAGCTAACTATAAACCAGGTTTAATCCACAATTTCCACGTAAGAAAATGCCTGTATCAAGTCAGGAATATGACAGTTGTTATCCATTCGTTTGATGAGTTTGAGCTTTTGATTTTGCCATTTGCTTAGGGACTTTCCGTTTAGATTTTTCCTCAGAGCCCTTTTTTTTTTTTTTTTGTTACTTTTAATTTCAACCATAAAATGTCCTTTTCTTATTCAGGAATAGGGCAGTTGTTTTCACTAGTTCTGATAACTGATAACGTTTGATTTTGTCAGTTTTAATGGATTTTCCTATTTTGAACTTATTGAGTTCGGTATTTTGTTATACTTTTTTCTCATTCGGTTGTGTCCCAGTCGAGGAAAAGAGGACGGATTTGTGGTTTGAAATTTTTGACGTGAAATCCAGTCACACAAAATAACAACTAATTTTCCAAGATATGTAAACGTATGTTGCAGTGGATTGTTTGGTGCAGAGGCACACAGGTAAGTACACTATATCAGGTTTGTGTTGTATTAATACAATTTTCTAACCCAACAGATGTAAAATGTTTTCATAATAGTGGTTCTTATGTATATTATAATTTAGTAAAAACTTCAAAGATATCAGGGTTGTAATTATATTATGTAAGCAAATGACATGTATAGAAAATCACAAGAAGTTATATAACTTTTTCTGTTTGACTAACTATCAATCGTTACCATCTTTAAATAAGCCGCATTCGATTCTATTAAGTAAGACTAAAAACCTGACTTCCTGAGATGGAAGTTGAAGACAGAAAATGAAGTTTTCATTTGGAATATTAGCACGTCAACATTGCATAATACAAATGTACCGAGATGCCAATCGTAATTTTAAATTTCATTGCAGCATTTTCATTGTTTTCTTATGGAGTTTGTCGACTTTCTTCTGTAAAATGTCGTTGCTAATCTGTGCTTTTGAGGATCCCATTTTCAATTCGGCAACGACAAGCGACTGAGCAGCACCTTCATTTTAGCTCACCTGGCCCGAAGAGCCAAGTGAGCTTTTCTCATCACTTGGCGTCCGTCGTCCGTTGTCGTCCGTCGCCGTGGACGTCTGTCGTCTTCGTCGTTATCGTTAACGATTTACATTTTGAACTTCTTATAGGTCCACTAAATGGAGTGAAACCAAACATGGCATGAATGTTCCATATGAGGTGGCGACCCAGTGTTGTTACTTTGTAGCCGATCCATCATTCAAGATGGCCGCCAATGGGGACTTGGTTCAACATAGGACCCTATGGACAATATATACAAATGTCTTCTTTAGAGAACCACTAAATGGAATGAAACCAAACATGGCATGAAGGTTCCTTATGAGGAGCTGACATAGTGTTATTACTTTGTAAACGACCAATCATCTAAGATGGCTGCCAGCCGGGGACTTCGTTTAAGATAGAAAGCTATGGACAGTACATACAAATGTCTGCTTTTAGAGAACCACTGAATGGAATGAAACCAAACATGGCATGAATGTTTCTTATGAGGTACTAACCGAGTGTTGTTACTTTGTAGCCAATCAATCATCCAAGATGGCTGCCAGCGGGAACTTAGTTTAACAAGAAAACCTATTGACAATACATACAAATGTCTTCTTTTAGAGAACCACTGAATGGAATGAAACCAAACATGACATGAATGTTCCACATGAGGTGCTGACAAAGTGTTGTAACTTTTGTAGCAAATTCATCAAAAAAAATGGCTGCCAACGGGGATTAGTTTAACAAAGGACCTTAGGGAAATATATACAAATATCTTCTTCTAGAAAACCGCTTAATGGATTGCGACCAAACATGGTATGAGGTTCTGACCAAGTGTTGTTACTTTGTAGCTGATTTGTTATCCAAGATGGCTGCCAGCAGTGGGAGTAAGTTTAACATAGGACCCTAAGGAAATGCATACATGTTTTCTTCTAGAGTACTACTGAATAGAATAAAATCAAACATGGCATGAATGTTCCTAATGAGGTGCTTACCAAGTACTGTTACTTTGTAGATGAACCATCATCCAAGATGGCAGCTAGCAGGGACTTAGTTTAACATAAGACCCTATGGGAAATACATACACATGCTTCTTCTAGAGGAGCACTGAATGGAATGAAACCAAACATGGCATAAATGTTCCTTATGAGGTGCTGATAAAGACCTTAATACATGTATCTTTATAGATTGATATATACTGTATACTGCAAAATATCAAGAAATATGAAGATCTACACATAGGTCAACATGAGCAAAATTGTCAATTGACATCTTCCTGGATGTATGGTCCTTATAAAGTTATTTTCTACAATTTCAATGAATTTGTTGGTAATTTCTGTAAACTTTACAAAAGCCTTCTGCTTTTGATTAAATTACAGGACATATTAAACCAGATTTTGCCTCAATCATTATAATAGTATCTGTTATGATTTTAATCTTTTTACATGATTTCCAAAACAAAATTGAATCAGGTGAGCCTCTAGTTTGTAATGCGACAACAAAAGTGATTGAGATGCACTTATAGTTTTTAATTTGGTAACAGCAAGGGACTGTGTAGCACTGCTCCCAGATTTTAATCCTTCACTTCTTGGTTTACAGCTGAAGACAGATTTTAAAGCTGCAGAACAAAAGTTTCATTGTGTGTTTAAGGGCATACGATACAGTTACAGGGAAGTAATGAGGTTGCTAACGAAAAATGTTTCACGGAGTCAAACTGCGACTTTTGGGAAAAGATGCATTTTCGAGTGATTTTAATCATTAGTTTGAAAACGTGTACACGAACCCTCTTTTAAAATGACATTTGACTTGATAACGTATAAAGGTTATTTATATTGTCAATTTGATGAATATATACCAAAATTGAAGCTCTTTTCTAAAATCATGAACATTTAATACAAAAGAATTATTTTCAAAGAATTATAGCAAAATTTTTTTCCAGTGACAGTTAAAGTAGTCCGTCTTTTATTCCGGTCGACTTATCTTACAAAACTTGCCTATTGTATTGATCGTCAATTGCTTAAGATCTTTGAATGCCTGTTATATTATCAACTAGACGTTTAGCAAGCAAAATCAATGAATCATAAATATGACATTTTCTTATGATCATAATTGACGCAAACGGATTGTGTTGTCTGAAGGATTCGAAATACTTAAGGATGTACTCAGATGAGGTTTAGGACTTTGTGTCAGATGTTCGGACTCCTTGTTTTTCTTTCGTATGAAAAATAAGGAAAATTAACTAATATTTTATAAAGATTTTCAAAATCAATGCATATTTTTGAATGGTACGCGTTTGCAGTGGTACGAGTTAACGTTGGTAAGAGTTGACTTTTAGTGGTAGGAGTTGACGTGGTATGAATTTGAAATGATACTACATAACTTGCTTCCATTACTAATGCTCTTCTGACTTACAGTATCAAATGATTTTAGATTTTGCAATTACATCATCAAACCGCTAATGATAAAGAATGAATGAAAGAATAAATCTTCGTTCATTGGGAAAAGTAGTATATCATTCTGGGACTATTCTTGTTATTTGTCGCTTTATCTGGGTCAGGGTAAGGATTTTTGCCAATATTTATCGAAGGCCGCGGATGGAATTTGTTTGATAAGAAAAATTTCTTTTGTATATTTATTATTACTTAAAACAAACATTTCTTACTTAAGAGGGCCTTATCAAGAGATCAATGACATGGATAAATTTTTGCGAGAAAAGTAGATGACAATGTGTGCCTGAGTTATATATTATAAAGATATATTGTAAAAACTTCATTTGAGAAGTACAAAGGGAGAAATTTACCCGTTCATCCATCAAGATTATTCCCAGGATAACAAATATATTATTCTAAAAGTGGTTATATCAAATGGTTAATCATTTTCGTTTCTAATAAAATATAATACATAGTTTTATAACAATTATTTACTTATCATAGTGATTTGGGTGCAAATAAAAATGTATTCATAAAAAGATCATTTACAATTTTTCTAATTATTTTCATCCATCCAGGAGATAAATTAAACCCAGATATGTTTCTTGAGCGGAACAGAGTCGACTTATAAAAGGAGTAAAAAGATATATACAGAGTTTTTCGATCTTTTAAACATAAACGTTGTTATTTTTACGAGTATATGTCTATCCCAAGTCATCAGCCTAGACAATGATTTGTTTTTATCTTTAGCAAATTTAATGTTATGGGTAAATCTCTGATACTATTTTTTTATGTTCTTCCCACTTGTCGAAACATTTTGAGATTAAGTGATTTACATATAACATATAGACTTTTGACAACTTATGTGAAGACAGCATCTTGAACTGAAGACGTTCTTAAATTCACTAATGTTTCTATATATAAGTAACACAAAACAAATTTCAAGCATCCGAACCTTTAATCATGAATGCTCAAAACCAAACACTTGAAAGCCATGGATTTATAAATACAGGAAGAAATGTAAGAGCTATGTAAGATCATGTAAACACAAGGGACCTGAAAATATGATAAAATTCACGTCAGGTTAAATAAGATCCAAACACAATGTCTATTTTTGAAACCTGATGTTTTGAGGTTAATTTCATCTTATTCATTATGGACATAATAACATTATGCAAAATGAAGATGTACAATAGCCAATAATCGGCCCATAAAGGAAATGTGACATATAAGGATTTCAAATGAACAAAGGTAAAGAAACGATAATGATAATGCTTACGATAATCTGGATACAACTATAGCAGTTGTTTTCTTATTGTAAAACATTTATAACAAGTTTATTCCAAAGGGTTGCACATGAACAATACAAAATAAATCTTTTTCTGTTTTTAAATTTTTAGAACTATAACAATCTTTTAAAGCAGAATTTAACATGTTGGTAGATATAGGAAGATGTGGTGTGAGTGTCAATGAGACAACTCTCCATCCAAATAACAATTTATAAAAGTAAACCATTATAGGTCAATGTACGGCCTTCAACACGGAGCCTTGGCTCACACCGAACAACAAGCTATAAAGGGCCCCAAAAGTACTAGTGTAAAACCATTCAAACGGTAAAACCAACGGTCTAGTCTATATAAAAACGAGAAACGAGAAACACGTATAAATTACATAAACAAACGACAACTACTGTACATCAGATTCCTGACTTAGGACAGGTGCAAACATTTGCAGCGGGATTAAACGTTTTAATGGTACCAAACCTTCTCCCTTTTCTGAAACAATAGTATAACATCACAACATAGAAAAACACACGATAAAACATCAATTGGAAGGCTTAACTCAGTCAAAACGTAAATTAACACACTATGAACGAATAAATTCGATCTGTGATACCTGAAAGTAAATACATAGTTAATAAAATATTAGGGACAAACATGGCATTCTATCAGAAAACTTATTTCATTTTCAATTGAATTAGAAGAACACATGAACAAATTGTTTTACCTTTGTTAATCTTTCAATTACGACCCTGTTCAATAGCTAATTAATAAGTACTAATTCTCATTTGTGTGAAATGATTGAAGTTTCAAAATCTTTTCAACATTAAGATCAGTCAATCTTTTGAACATATGTGTATTTACCATTCTGGTGCATATAAATGCTATCTATAAGATTTTAATCAACAAATGACACCGATTAATGCTTTTGATTCTACAGAGAAAACAAAGTGGAACAAATAATATCAATATGCAGTGGACTACGACCAAGCTCCTGTAAACTGTTAAATTTGTTGATTTACTATGACCTCCAATTATATACGTATGGTTTTTAGATTTAAACTTTCACAGGGAATTTACTATTCTTTTCTCTAGTTCATGCGAAATTACATTTTGGGATTTAAAATTACAAGTGTCCCAAAGTTCGGAACCATATAGTAAAGATTGCACTTCTGCCATTCCCTTAGGAACTCCTTTTACTGCTAAACATGTGCCTCTTGTTACCATGAAGTTTCGTAAGCAAATATATATCTTGGAATGGAAAGTTGGTATGTACTACTATTTTATTCAAAGGTCAAATATAGGGCTGTGTGGCATATTTTCAACTACATGTATTATATGCTCCGAACTTCTAAGAGTATAAACTTATACTAAAAGTCTGTACTACCCCACCCTTCACTTTTTGTCTTCCTCAAAATTCAATTTCCCTCTATTCATGAGTATTTATACTGGTAACATTCTTTGGTTATACCATGAGATGAAACATTGAAATCATACCTGTTAACAAGTACGTAAACAAAATAAATGTATATGAATATTACATATCTCCTATAGGTTGCACTTTGTAAATACAGATGTTTCTCAAACCACGCCGTTTTGGGGAGATATATAATTTTCATAGATTATTTGATTTGTTGACATACTGGTTCCCAGATATGATCTCTATGTTTCATCTCATAGAGACATAACTTGGGACTGTTACCAGTATAAAACATACTATTGCGGTGAAAATGAATTCTGAAGTAGGCAAAAATAAAGGTAGGGTAGTACATAATTTTAGTTTAAACTCTAACAAGTTCAGGGCATATAAATGTTGAAAATATGCCGCACACCCTTTGTTTTGACCTTTGAATAAAATAGTAGTGCATGTCAACTTTCCATTCTAGGATATAATTTTTTACGAAACTTCATAGTAAAAGTGTCACAGTTTTATCCGCAAAGGGAGTTCCTATGGGAAATTGCATTGTCCATATTTACAGAAATGCAACCTATATTTGGTTAAAAAGAGAACATACAGAATTTCACAAAATCTTGTTTATCTCAGAGATTTTAAAGATGTTAATTCAAATATGAAATTTTATAAATATTTCATGAAGATTGAGAACATCCTGGGTCTTAACTATGATGATCAGCATAAATTCACAGTTTACAGTATGCATAGTTTACTTAAAGCCCTGAATTCAAAATAAATTCATAACATATGCATATTTGAAATTGAAATTATTTAGAAGTGCTTATATTTACTCTTCGCAGTCATTGAAACTCATTGATCCTTTCTGAATATTATTGGTGGGGTGTTTTGTCCTGTCGATAACCTAAAAGCAAGCCGTATCACCTAAACGTGTATTTTGTGACCGCGGCATGAAAAATACAAGCTAGAAATACAACAAAACTCAATAAAACTTACAATAGTGTGTTCTATCCTATATATGTACTAAATATTCCACATTGCTAGAAACAGAAGAAAAATTTGAATTTGAGGCCCCAGGGGCAAAAACAGAGAAAATGCCTACCCCTGGATCATAAAACAGATAATTTAACTTTTAAATGCTATAATTTTATTATTTTAAAGGTCTTTTGTATAGAAAACAATAATTGTGCTTGGAAGTTATGCAAAATCAGATGTAAGTAGTCATTTCTATGAAACTTTTAGTGAATTTATACACCAGACTGGTATCTTCATACATACAACTTTTGCAAATATAGCTTTGTTAAAACATTTTCTAGTTCATATATTAGCTAAATTATTTTAGATATATGGTTAGAGATGATACTGTTGTGACAAGAATTCTAAACTGACCATTTGAGGCAGAAATTGTGAACTTTCATTGACAAATAGGCATACAGTAAGATGTGGACTGGACACAGAGGCAGGATTGGATACTTTCTATAATCTTGAATGATGGAATAATCAACTACTAAACATTACATTTATAGTATTCTAAATTGCTTTCAATTAGTTATCAGAATAGTTTCAGACAGGTTCTAGACATTTCATGTCAGTAAACATGCACATAGGGTAAGTTGGCAATAATTAAAGTCTTGTTTTCAAATTCTTTAAAAATTGAAACAAGGAAGTGGTATAAAATGTACTGTAAAAGGAAACTTAGAGTATATGCAGTGATTTCTTTAAGGCTATAATTCTGATAAATAAGTATTGTTGTGAGAAAAAGTGTTTTAGAGAGTTTTCTATTTGAATAAATGTTAGTATAGGTTGCACTTTGTAAATACAGATGTTTCTCAAACCACGCCTCTTTGGGGAGATATATAATATTCATAGATAATTTGATTTGTTGACATACTGGTTCCCAGATATGATCTCTATGTTTCATCTCATAGAGACATAACTTGGGACTGTTACCAGTATAAAAACATACTATTGCGGTGAAAAATGAATTCTGAAGTAGGCAAAAAGTAAAGGTAGGGGTAGTACATAATTTTAGTATAAGTTTAAACTCTAACAAGTTCAGGGCATATAAATGTTGAAAATATGCCGCACAGCCCTATGTTTTGACCTTTGAATAAAATAGTAGTGCATATCAACTTTCCATTCTAGGATATAATTTTTCACGAAACTTCATAGTAAAAGTGTCACAGTTTTAGCCGCAAAGGGAGTTCCTATGGGAAATTGCATTGTCTATATTTACAGAAATGCAACCTTAAAAGAAGCGTGGTTTGTGAAACAGCTGTATTTACAAAGTGCAACCTATTATAAGTTTAATTATGTGATACAAAATTTGCAAATTTGTATCAATATTCGGCATGACATCTTTTAGCTTATAAAACGCTTTTAGAGCTCTTTCATATAAATTAATTTGAGCGGTCTAAAAGTATCAGATGCCGAAAACAGCACTTATATATTTATAACAATCAACTCTCCATTGAAATACAATTTTTGAAAACAGTTATTTTGTCTTCATATTTGCCTATATGGATGATGAACAATGCTATTTTTCAACTTTTTCCAAACAGTATGTCAATCAATCATTTGTTTGTTGAAAATAATATAACACCATTAGCATATGATCATGATGAAAACGTACTATTTGTCTGTCGATTGCTTGAAATGGTTCTGTTACGTTTTGCAAGTTAACAGGTCTCAGTGATATAAGATATAATTGTACAAACATATACTAATAATAAAATTAAATATCTTCAATTCAGAATGTCTATTACAATTCTCAAATAATGCATTATTGTTCATTGTCTCTTTAACATGTCCATATTATAACTATCGAAACGTTCCACCAGCTTATTTCTTTCATTCGTCCATAATAGATGTGTGATTTCACTCCTTTTCCCTTCTACGAATAATGTTATCACTCTTATATTCCTCAAAAGTGCTTTCCTATTTACCAATTTGTGCATTCTGTTAAACGAGATTGCAAGACACGTCAATAGCATTACATTTCTTTTAAAACAGGAAAATCGTATTTAGATGAATAGAGATTTAGCATTTAATGATACAACAGCCTATGTTTTTCTATATTTCTTTTTATAGAATCGACGATTCTTAGATAAGTTAGAGATATTTGTGTTATTTTATGTTTTTATTCACTTTCGTCTTTCATTAAACCTAAATAAGGTTTCATAAATATGTTAGACTCAGATCGACGTCACGTCTCTAATGGATGTCCGTTCTTCAAATCGACGTCCAAATCTGACGTCAAGTGCTCAAATGTCCAATATTATAACCCTTTAAACGACATCCAATATGGCAACATGAATCACAATAACGATTCATTTGAGGTGTGGAGTCATCCTGAATTTCCTGAGAAAATAAATCAATAATTTCTGGATCCCGAAAAATAATTTTTATTCCAGAGTCCCTTTATGTGTAAATTCGGATTTCCCGGAAAAATAAGGGCATTATCTCGACGTCCCGAAAAGGTCCTTCCGCCCTCTCCTCTCATTGCGATATCTATTTCTAAAATATATCTTTGTTTTTTTATTATCCGTATCGTTTGTGTTTTTGTGAAGTAGCTATCAGAAACTACTAGTATGACTGTTTTCTTAAACTGTATCTAGATAAAAGGAAAACATAAAATGACAATAAGATAATCACCAGCATCATCTTACTATTATTTGCTTGTACATGTACACGCATATTTATATTTTGGTGAAAGACGTTCATATTTTCGACCTACGTTGCCTTTTCTTTTCATATAAACAAATTACATGTGGGTATACACTGAACGACAACGTAACAGTAACCAGAAGACAAATATAATCGAAAACATCTCTAAGGCTGTATCCAGACTTAAACAATAGAAACATAAAACGTGCAGCCAAACGGACGTTTACATCTCATTTAAGGGATGATGATGCCTGACATTGTTTGTTTTAAGGTTCAAAGTATTTAAGAGTTCGTATATAGTATGATTTAGATAGCAAGCCGGATATAGTTTTGTGACATCCTTGTTGTTTGGTCTCTTGGTATCTCAATGGCAATTACATAACGTCTAATGTTTTTATACACGTTGAATTAAACAGTCCTATTTATGATATTGTTAACTCTAGTCACTGAATGTCTAGCAATCAAATTTAAGATGATATTTTCTTAAAACAAGTATTTCAGAAAACATGCGACACTAACATAATTTCAATTACTTACATATAACTCTGTCGGATATTCAGGAGAATCATAAGTCTTTATCGTTCCATCTAAAAATACAATAATGTAAAGAATCTTTTCGACCGTCACAATAATAAGAAGGTATTCGTCAATAAGTAATAACACACCTTTGATTTAAAATTTCTTCACTTATTTCATAATTAACTTCTTAATGTTCTTGGAATTTTAGCAAACTCCCAGGTTTCTTGTATTTAATGAAACATAGTTTTGGTTTAGCGCTATTTTTGTTTCTTCGATCCTTTTTTATCTTTCTTGATATTTTCTATTCTTATGTGATTTGATATTTTCACTGTCATTGGAGATTTATGATTTTTGTTTCTAAATATTCTGCCATTTATGTTTACGATCTTAAACGTCAAACAAGTTGATAATGTGGGCACTCAATTACTAGTTCTATAGGTTAATTTGGTCCTCTATAACGCTTTAATGTATGATACTAATTTTGGTGTCCGTGTTTTCACATCAAGAACTTTCGAGACCACAAATTGATTACTTTTGAACTAATTGTATTACATGACTTCAATAGGGTATACATAAGACTTTATTTCATAAAATGGCTGCATTTGTAGTTTATTTTTGATATTTTCTATGAGTTGAGGGCTTAAAGTAATTGAGAAGTGGAAGTAAATGTTTTCACAAATTCAAAATGTATTTCAATTTTAATGAGATATATATAGATTCTTACATTGATACCAGTGGATTATCGGATTTATCCAATCGAGATAGTTAAATTATCAATTTTAAAGTCCGAGCCTCGGCGAGGACTTTAAAATTCATAATTTAACTATCGAGATTGGATTATTTCGATAATCCACGAGTAACTATGTAAGAATATGTTTCTAATGATTAAACAATAAATTTTCATATCTTGATAAACTAAAATCCCTTCGAGTGCCTTCCACATTCCAGAAAGTTGTCAATTTCATTAACACCTGTTAGCATATTTTGATTCATCCAGTGAGCTGATAAAGGTAATGAACCGTAAACTTATCCAATCATCTTCTGAGATCTCCAGCAACCACACGTTGATTTTTGTTTATACAATGGGTTCGGAACAGGATTAGAGAACAACATTTATGCTTCGAGTGAAGGTAAAATATGATGTATTGTGAACGTGATACATTTTTTACATTTATTTCTAATAAGATGAATACGCAAGGTAGTAAATGATAATATGAAATGATATTTACATGACATAATGGTATAAATCGGTGATGTGTTGTGTATACGAAGAAGAAAAAAAGAGCATACCTATGCAATAATCAATGGCTCGCTTACCTGCAATCAGATCTTTTAATATTGCTAGTTCATATGGTCGATTCTTGTAAGACTCAGTTTTGCTTTTTGTATTCTATATTCCCTTTATATTCTTCTGTCTTCGTGTTTTGATCTTCAGCAAAGACAATAAATTCGAAACTAGTTTTAAATTATTTTTCCCTGCAGTATTTTTAATACGTTCTTTACGATACTATCGAATTCGTTCATACAAATTTTACATAAAGATATATGAAAAAGTAACACAATTCAGAATAAGGAAATCAAAGATAATTTGCCTATTATACATGATAAATGTATTGCGGTATTTTATTGTTAGATGCTTTATAAAATATTACACGGCTTTAAAGTGTATCTTTTCTGGCCATCTTGCCTTTTATAAAGTAGTATGGTGAAAACAAGTGTCGATTTTGTTTTATAAAATGAATTTTTTGAAAGGGACATTAAATTAATTTCCACGTACTTGGATGAGTCTTTAATTTTATCTATTAATTACTGAAGTATTTACAAGAATTACAAAAGTTGCATTCGGAATAGAAAAAAAATGCGAGAAATCGTTATATAGTATCAGCATTTCGTGCGTAATTTAGCACTAAAACCGCCTTATTACACACCAACGCAAAATGAAAACAACATGTTATAAATTTAATGCGTACGAGGCGCTTTTCTGGATTTACCTTCATCATGAACGCTCAAAGTCGAATATTTGAAAGCCAAGAATGTACAGTTACCTAAACAGTTGAGCAGCTATATGACCAAAAGACCTAAAAATAGCACAATTTATCTTAGATCAACTTTGCCTGAGGGAGTTGAAACTTTAGTTTCTTTTAATTTCAAAATTTATCAACGGACAATTTTAGAAAGGCATGTTATAAATCATGGCAGTGCTGAAGTACTGACTACTGAGCTTATGATACCCTTTGGGACTATTAGTCCACTAGCAACTGTAGATGAATATGTGACCAGTAATTAACATACATATAATCATGAATATCAGTTTCAGATTTTAGGCAGTTAAGTATTAGTTACCTCATATAAATCACACAAAAACAAAACAAATACATACAAAATTACTTATTTTTCATTTTGTGTACAGTGATCACCTTCAATATTATGTTTTAAAAAGACAAGAATTAAAAAGCATAAGTCACGGAAGACATAGACATGGCTAAAAACAAGATAGACAATAGCATGCAAAAATGATTTGCAAAGTTGATGATTTAGCAACACCTATCATTGATCAAATGAAAGCAATGTCATATGGTCAAACGAATATTATTCTCCACTATTATGTGAGGTAGTCCGATAACACAAAATGATAAATAAGAAGAAAACAACAATATTTCTCATATAATAAATATTTATACATACGAAAAAGGTTCATGATTTCATACCTGTGTTATCTATTTCAATTAGTTCATGTATTGGTAGGATCAACAACATACACAGAATACCTAGAACTATAAATTGATATGTTTTAAAGATCAATTTCTTTTAAACATGTTAAAATGGTCGCCGCACTCGACATTGTATCTGTAAAATTATTACAACTCAAAGAAATTGACTTAACCATAAAGGATTTATCTGATACAAACTAGATGTTGAATCATCTTGACAACATTAATGTATGTTTCGGCAATAAAGCGTATAAACATTTTTCTAATTATACTGCCGAAATTTACCCAAAGGAACTTACCTTGAATAAATTTACTATAAACGTTAAAACTGTTTTTTTCCAAGATTTAGAAAATTTAACTTTCCACAGGAGATTTAACAAAATTTTACAGCAAAAGATTTTTCTTTTCCCATTGGCTAATATCCTATTTTAGGTCTTGATGTTCCTTTGGCAACATATATGTAGGTGTTTATATATCCACTCGTTCGCTATGTCCCTGTCTGTAGTGAAGTATTGATTTCAATGAATGTCAACTTTGTATTACTGGTAAATCATAAAGAGAGGGAACTCGTTATCACAAATTACTTAAAACCTTTACTTAATTTTCCTTATATACAAACATTGGATTTGCAGGTTTGGCACAACCTGTAAATAACCTATTTCAAAAGGGATAGCGCATCCTATTTTTTTACGAAGATGTTGATTATCGAGCCCAGCAATTTAGATTCGCCCCGTGTAAACTTATCGATCATTTCAATAAACTTGTTCAACAAAGTTGTCAGTTCAACACTATAGTTAGGTCGTTAAATAATGATTTTATTGGAATAAATATTGATTTTGTTATCAGTAAATAAAAACATATCTAATTTTATTAGATATCCATATCCATATACATATTCACATTCACGGTTCTTCAATCTGTCGATACCTGTATTTTAACATTGCACAAGATCATGCTTTTCTCTGACGACTGTTGATGACGTCTATAAACTAAAATCCATTTGATGTTGGATGAACTGATTGATATTTTAGTCTAAGATACGTGATTTTTATTGTACTCTCAGATCCGTAAATTGTGTCTTCTTATGGTGGGGATGTATAAATACCCTTCCACGTCCGGTTTTTCTGTTACCTGTTTTCCTGCTTTGAATCAATCTGATGAGTTAAGCCCTTTTCGCCTGATTTGATAAATTGTTATCTCCTTAACATTCTGTATGTGCCTGTCCAGCTGCCTGTTATTCAGTGGTTGTCGTTTGTTGTTGTATATCATATTTGTTTTAGGTCATTTTTTGTACATAAATCAAGCCGGTTATTTTCTCGTTTTCTTTTGAATCACATTTGTCATTTCGAGCACTTTTATAGCTGATTATGCTGTATGTTTTTTTTACTCATCGTTGAGAGCCGTATGGTGACATATACATGATATTGCTGTTAATTACTACTCAGTTGGATCTCTGGCATCCCACCATATCTTCTTTTTATAGCCTCTTGAATTCTTTAACAATGATCTTGTTTTTCTTTATTGAAGACCATTGATATGTTAACAGGATAATAAGATATGCTTTTCGTTTACATTAAAACAATATAATTTAGTCACATTATCTTAAAATATAGAAAACTAAATTCTAAAAAGAACATACAGATGTAAATTTTGAGGTTTAAATATTGTAGAAACAAGAACAATCCTGATGTAGGAGTTAATTTTAAGGAATAACTAATGAAGTTTTCAACACCATCAAGGGCATTAGCAATTCAACACGTGAAAATAAAATATGTTAATCCTAACCTGCAGATTGACAAATGCATGCAAATCTAAAAAAATGAACGTTTAAATTCTGAAAATTGATAAAATTTTGGACAAAAAATCTCCATTAGATAAAATTTGACCCCAATAATTACCTACTTCTTTGTCTTGAAGTTAAAACATTAATTGATTTGAATATCTACTTACCAACAACGATAATTCCTGCTGAGCAAATGATCAATATTCCTATTAATAAATAAACATGAAAATTAATAAATGTCAACATTTCAAATATATAATAAATCCAACTGAGCAACAGAGTTTTGCAAAGTATCAAAACCATTGATTAAGAACTGATACAGTATGCTCTATGTTTCTCCAACTATATTTTAAACATGTTGATAAAGATAAAGTGGTACGAAAGTTAAGCCACAATGCAAATGTATAAAATAGTTGTTGAGAATAACTTCATTTTAAATAAGTAGAAAGTAACCATTAAATATTTTCAAGTACCCCATTGCGTGATTGCTGTTATATATTTAATGAAAATTTAAACAAAGATGTAAAATTCTAACCAGAATCAGTGAAAGCATGCAATATGGCTTATGTTGAGGCAGTTGTATGGCATTGCATGACTAAATGTTAGTTAATATTTGTGTACTAAACTATAACTCAAAAACCATGAAAGAAGTCAATGCAAAATGTAATATTTGTTATTTCATAGATTTGTTGGTCCGATCTCGTACTGTGTATAACGCAAAATGAATCGATGAAGCACGAAATACAATGTAACCGTAGTTGACCTTTATAGCTTCTCTGAAAGATTCTTATACAATCTATGTGAATTTTGATGTACTAGCCGTAATTAACCTATAATTTCTTTAATAGACACAACTGACCAGAAATGTCTATAAAATGTTCTTTTTTTGGGAGCTTGTTACAAAGTATAATCCTAAGATATACCTCATTACAGAAAACAAGCGGTTTGTACAATGCACAGCTGGAAGAACAGAACTCGAAAGTACAACTTAATACAAATCAGTGAAACATGAAATGCAAATCGGAATGATATACATTATCAGTAATGAAGCAGGAACTGCTTACACTTCTAAACCAACTGATTTTGTTCCCAGTTTCTTCATCTTCAATTTAATGTGACATGCTTCGTGGACTGTTTTTGTCTTTTTTTAAATAATTACCAACATGTTGCTAGTCTTTCTTTGTCTGATTATTTTGTATAACTCCTTGTAACGTTCCCTTTTTACAGTACCCAACATGCAACATAATTGTAAGCGTGTAAGTCATGTGAACTTAATTCGGATGTTAAACTTGCTTACGAGTAACTATGATTAAACAACTAAAGTGAGTGAAATGTAAATTATATGGTCATTCTTTTATGTGGTCAAACAAGCATTTGAATTAAAAAGTTGAATATGACTAAATATTAATCGAGTTCTTGGGAACTTGACATGTACACTGACGTAACCCATCTGGGTACGTTGACACTTCCTTCACTTGGTTAAATTGATTTAAAAATTCACACTTGTATCGTAAAGTTTCATTAAGATGTATAATAAATATGGAAAAATTATCATGTATTTAGTGTACAAAAAAAGAAAGTATTAATTTCATCCGTATATTATGACAACCAGTAGTTATTTTGGAAGGTAAGTGTCATTGTGAGTAAAACAATTCTAGAAGAATAAGATATTAACCGAATAAAAACAGAGCAGTGATAAATACCTATTTTAACTGCAAGATGGGACAAAATCAGGTAAATAAGTGTATAAAGCCAGCTTAACATGTTAAGTTTTTGTGGCAAATTTAGTTGTATATAACATGCGTCTATTTTCATGAAAGCTTCCATGTAATCAATATATGCAGCCCTTACATTGAGTTATACAGAACAGACAATGCACTTACCGATACAAAACTTATGACTTTTAAATATAATTTCTTCTTTTGTGTGCTAGTGTAACTAAATATCAGCTATTTTCAAAATGAGAAATTAATTTTCCTTTGAAGAGTGATTATAAATGCAATTTCATTTAAGAACTGTTTCCGCAAAATACAGAAACAGAAGTTCCTCCAACGGGAAGATATTTAAATTGATACGAAATTATGTTAATGAATGCTTTCACAAATGACTAGGATAATTTAGTGAAAATCTGAAGGAACAAAGATGAAGCATTACAGATAAAGAGATTAAAGCAATTTTTGAATATACCAATGGTCATTCCATTCTGTCCGTCCAATTGATTTGTATTTATTCTTATAGTTTCATTACGTTTTTCAGCTTTTATTTGACTTCTGTAAGAAAACGATCAATAACGTTGTTTTATTTATATATTCAGGAGAATATTGTTTTAGATGATTGCTTTAACGTCAGCTTATATCACTGTTGTAGTAAAGTGTTTGTAAATACCTTTATAATCACATTCATAATTCATAGTTAACATCCTATGAATCGAATTAATATCAACGGTGGCCGAGTGGTCTAAGTAGTCGAAATACTGTATCACATCCTGTCAACACTGAAGTTGCGAGTTCGAATGCCGCACGAGATAGGTGCTGCTCGTCTCCAATCCTAATTGACTAGGATTGTCAGTTTTAATACGGAATGTCAGTGGTTCTCTAGATCTCCGGGCATTCTATCTTCCTCTGCCTATAACAACTGACCGTCACGAAATATTTCAAGAGTGTTGAAATATGTTGAAAACATTGCAACTCAATCAATCAAACAATGTTCATTCTTTGTGATTATAGAAACAAAATATATATTTCATAAGAATAATAAAATCAATCGATAAACTAGTAGGGGTTTAAATAACTCATATAACAGTAAATAACAGTTATTTGTATGTTGACTCTGAAATATCTTAAGGTTTAATCTGGCATTACCGTGTGATAATTCGGCTGTTTTTGTATTTTCGATTATTTAGAGGTTGACTGGATCCGAGATTAAAAGATTCAAGAGTAAATAAATCTTATGGAAGATTTAAACCCTTTTAGGCTAAAAAGGCAAATTTTACAAGATTATGAGCTTCTAGCTGACGATGCCGTACAAATGAATAATATTGAAATACGTTTAGAATAGTCAAATTTTAACATACAAACAAAGGTTGAATAAAAAGATAATACGGTTCTTATTCGAGACTTTTATCATTCTTTTGTTATCACTGCATTTCATTAACTTATCGAGAACATAATTTAACAGGAAAAAATCTGAGGCGATTTTACAGACAATAGTAAGAGATAAACACCGTAATGAATATGTTTTTTTAATTTCATTTGGTTCTAGGACATAGAATTAATAAAAAAACACTGTTTGCGTTATTACATGTATAAATAATAATTAAGGCCATAATTATGGGGTTAGGTTTAATTGCACTATTTATTACTAGAATCATTTAAGAAAATTTCCGTGCGCACATGACGTGTTACGAGTGCTAAATATGGAGCAGGATCTGCTTACCGTTCAAGAACACATAATATTAACCCTGCTTTCTGGTTGGATTCTTGTTGCTCAGTTTTAGTTTTCTATGTTGTGTGTTGTAGAATGGTGTTTGTCTTTTGTCTTTTGTCAGTATGTTATCTCGTCTTATGAGTTTGAATACCCTGATAGTATCCACTGTTTATCTTTTACTATCGAAACAAAACACACAAAGTTCGAAAGCGAAAGCGCAAACAACAGCCTAATACGTCTACAGTCAACTTTAACAAAGGTAGATAAACCTTATCTTTAACACGTTTGCATGATGTAATGGCCTGTACAAAATGTATGAATACACAATGTTTATGGAATTTGGCAAAGTTCTCAAAAGTAATATTTTACTTAATTGTGGCCCTGTTTGATGGCAACAAGTACGGTGATCCTGGTTTATTTTGAATCTTTTTAAGAATTCTAAAAGAGCTATTAAGGTGGTTGGTGTGTTTCTGCAACTTGGATTTTGAAGTAGCAGAAAACAATTGGTCTAGATCTTTAATGAAATGTGCAAATTTTGAGAGTGATATGTAATTATGCATGTGAATGACTTTTCATCTTAATATAGAAAATGTTATGTGTTTTATCATATTTACGACTGTTTTTTCTAAAACAAAAGTACACGTAATTTTGTTTGATTTATTTTTCAACTTTGCCACATAAGGGCAGATATCTCAGATAGTAGGGGAGATAACTGAGATAAAGTATTTTTATAATCGAAAGTGTTGTGAATTTACCTATTTTAATATGTAGAAAGAAAACCTGTCCCGTGACCCAACTTTTTCTTTTATTATCTGAAAGCATGTTATACATGTTATAAGAGCTATCTTCTCACATTTGATCTTAAAATTCAATGGAGTAGTTTTCTTTTATTACTCAAAATTTAATTTTCCATGCATAATCTATACAAATTTTGACAATTTTGCATAACCTGTAGCGTGGAAAAGTCCGGTGACCCGTACTTTTATTATATTTTAGAAAAAGAATGATAAAAACTACATTTTGACAAATTATTAAAATATTCTATAGATTTTAATTTACATATTAGATTCGTTGATTACAATGAATGTTGATGAGTTTTCTATCAAAACATTATAAGCATTCTCTGTGTGAAATACTAGAATTTTGCGACATAATATATCCATTTATTACAAGTTTACTTACGCTTGAATTTCAATATGATCTTTACAAACAAACTTCCCATAGGAATCTTCAATTTTGACGCATTGGTAGTCTGTAAAGTATTCCAAGTATTAAAATACATCGAAATTAATGGATCACGTGATTGACTAAAAAGACTTGAATGGGATATGCACGATCGATAATCGTCATTATAAGAAAAATATTTAGATCTTAAATATCTTGTTAGTATTGAAGAATTTGTTAGATATCGTCGAAATCTAAAATCTATTTTTTGAAAGAGATATAGTTTAACGTACTGTTTTTTGTCAATGAAGAAGACAGGACGTCACAATAGATGTTTGCATATAAGCCACCATGAGCAGTACAATTTCGAAATTTTACGAGCGGTGCGCAAGTATCCCTGAGAAGTTTGTTTTAAGAGAAAATATTCTTTACATGTGCAACATCAAAAGCTCAAACACATAAAACAAATGGATAACAACTATCATATTCCTGACTTTGTATAAGCATTTTTTACATTAAGAAGAAAATGGTGGATTGAACCTGGTTTTATAACTAGCTAAACCTCTAATTTGTATGACAGTCGCATAAAATTACTTCCACTATATTGACAAGGAAAGAATGTCATAAAGTTGTCAAATTTTAGAAGTATAAATTATAATAAAGAAATTATGACCACATAGGTAGAATTATCATCATTAACAACTGACCCAACACAACTGATCTGCAAGGTTTCCAAACCTAAAATTGCAAAACATATACTGCACATGCATTCGTACCAGGTGTCAAAATATGTCCTACGCTGCACAGTTTGATGTGGCATGAACAGTCTTCGTGTGTAGGATCACAAGAACACATGTCAACTCTTTTGTCGACACAAAACTAAAATTCTTAGTATAATCGCATGTGCATTTTCTGTCTTTGACACTAGTTCCATTGCTATAAATCAGCTGTCCTTCTTCATTACACATTGTTTTCTTGTAAATACAATTATTGCCTTGTGATGTAAAAACGAAAGAGTTGGAATCTTTCCATTTGGCATGATTCGGTGTCAAAATTTCCACTGTTTACTACTGTTTTGTCTCCTGAATAAAAAGTAGTTCTTCTATACAATGTTGAAATACATTTACCAAATTATTTCTCAAAATATTTTGAATTTATAAAACAATACATTTGCAGAAAATACTTGACTGTATGTTAATCAAACGTAGTTCACGTATAATGATTGCAAAATGACATTTGCAAACACTTCTAAAATTCTCAGTATCAACATTTATTGTCAATTAATAAAATTCAAAATATACAAAATGACAAATAATTTTATTTTTATATAACAATCAACACATGTTCTAGGAATTTATCAATTATATCAAGTTCAAGGAATTGCCCTCAATCTTATAATTGTTTTACAAACTATTTGACTGTTTATGTTGAGATATACTTTTGCAGATCTCAAGAAAAAGCATACATAGTGTAGTTGAATCCAATAATGTGTATCCCACATAAACAGAGAGTGCTAGAAACAAAGGTGACATGTTGTCCATAATATTTTGACCGGTAAAATAGTATAATTGCTTTGATCGATATATATTGTAATTTCGTATTTGTTTAAAAGCAGGCGGATTGTAAATAATGCATGTTTATATTAAGTGACGACAATTTAAGTGGCCTGTTGTTCTAAATGGTCACACTGTCTAACAAAACATATTCCACCACAAAGATTACAACAAAAGCGCTTGTAACCATTTTCTAATTATGCAAATCATAATAAACTTGATTTTTTTAACAATATTCTGTAATAGGATTTAAGCATAAATCAGGAAATGTTATACATATTATCACTCTTGAATGTAATGGTGAAAACGTTTGTAAAGAAGAATATTTATAGTTATTTTGTGGTTAAAACTTATGGAGAAATAAAGATCAATTCATAAGAAATAGTACAGACATTATACAGTAGGCTTTTAAAACACATTCTTGAGATTTAGTGAATATATTTGTCCGCATAGTACTGTAAATCATAGTTCCAATGCAGATCACTATATAAAATACAAGTCTGAGTTGACCATACAACATAATTTTACCCCGAGAAAATATTGTCAGGGACTAGACGTAACAGTCTGCCATATTCCTCTCAGCTATGTTATCTAATGTATTAAAATGAAAGTTATCTTATAAGGGTCTATCGAATTGAAAACTTTGTCTTTCAAATTATGCATTTAGGATGAAAATCGTCGTTTTGGATAAATTACGGCGACATTGATTTACCAATGTTCAAATCTCGTTAATCGATTAGGAAAAGACAAATCGAGGTAACACAGGACAACTGGTTGATTGATGTTTGTCTAACGTCCAAGGACAAATATTCTATGCATGTTCAGGACCAAAATGAATTAACAATAAAGACAATATGTAGGTCCTGTAATTGGGATCGTCCGGGATGAAGGTCAGGAAATTTAAACCGCCACTAAAAATGAGGGTACATTGGACAAGGACAGAAATTTTGATTTATTAAAGGCCATCAACGAACTCTCAAAGAGTCTGCATTTTCTGATCGTGCAGAGATCGTGAAACTATGTCTACGAGGCTTTATATGTAATGTTCCAATTCGGACCGGAGTTTAGTGCATGTTCATACATTCCGCACAGTAAGCCCCACTTCAGCAAGGATTTTACTGTTGGTCAAAAGAAGATTAAACGTGACCATATTTCTATTCCTCAGTCACCCTTGGGGACAACAAAACCGAGGGAGTGGTAACCTCTTTGAGACAACAACCAAAAATCAATACAATAAGAAAGACATATGGAGGTCAACATAGGGTCATAAACAGTAGACGAATGTTTTATCATATGACAAGCAACCAAATACTGTTAAGTATACTATTGTATTTTGCATATTTTGGTAAACAAAGGTGAAATAATTCAAAACAGAAATGCTACGGCATGATTTATATGAAAAGCAATTAGCGAAAATCAACTAAGATTGACACAATTCATCGACACTCACTAAATTACTAGCTTCTGATTGGTAACATGGACACAAAGATGCTGCTTGGTTAAACATGGTTTTGAGCGATCAGTCATCATTTTAACAAAATATGGATGTTACAGCACAGCATTAAACTGTAAGTTTGAAAGAGATTTAATCGTATCGGTATTGAAACAAACAACAAGACAAAAACACAAAAACCATTACGAATTTAAGAATCAATTTTCCCAGACTAAGATTTCGATCAGAACACATCTAACAATTTAGTGTTACGACATTATAATCCGTCTTGGAAAATTTTGACTTTCAACAATGATAGAACTATAAATATTGTCAAGCTGTAGAACCGTACGTGTTAAAACTGGATAGCAATTAATGTTAAACATTAAAATATTTAAATAAAATCAAAGTTAGTACAGAGAAAGACAATATTCAAATCTTACTATAATATTTAATTGACAACCTTTGAGAATAATTTCATTCAAAGGACGAATAAGAATCAATTGAAAAGAAAATACATGTAGTTTAAAAGCTCTATAAACACTATTGCTGTTAAGATTTATATGGACCATCCCTTTATCAGTAATCATTTATTAGGAACAGTAAAATTTCAAACCAAACCAACCATTCACCTCATGTTTTGCATAGAGGAATGTATTTATTAAATATTTTAAATGTGCAACAACATTGGAATACACACCAAAGAAGGCACCATATGAACTTCATCGTTCAAAGAAATAAAGGCAGGAGTTGCCAAAGGGTATTAAAACTCATAAGTCGAAAAATACTAACAACGACATAGCAAGAAACGAAAAGAGACAAACACCAGTCTATAAAACACAACATAGAAAAAAAATCAAATTGTCTTATTAAAGATATTACATTCGAAGAAAACAACACGGAACTGGGATTACAAAATTGGAACACACCGTCGTTATCTGTGAAATAGACATTTCATAAAGGTTAGCCAACTCAAATATTAACTATCGAAGACAAAACATTGTCTCAATGGATTTCCATTTTGATATAAAAATATTTGTTTAATAAGAACAGCCATGTTATGCTGCTTATATTAGATTTATTTGATGTCATTTCCTGTTTTAAATTTCTAAAGTAAAAAACAAAACAATTTCGATTCTTCAAGGACAGAATCTCTTCAAGGTAGCGAGACGTATAATTACATTTGGAATGTATCAATCTGAACTGACCTGTACTGTACCGTTGTTCTTTTTACTGGACAGAGTCTGTTATAAAACGAGCACATTTTGTACACATTGGTATATATTACAATCTGTCAATACACTGTATTACCCAAATGTACATAGATGCTGTTACGTGTAAATTTAATTAAAAGCAAAGATGAAGAATAGGTTATAATTCTTGTTTTGTTTTTCATTGTAAATTGAAGAATCATTTGGTCCATTGCAGTTTTCTTTATCAAAGTTGTTTACATAATCCAACAGACAGGTATATTGTTTTACAGATGAACAAAATGACTTTGCCCTCAAGAGCCAATGGTTTCCTGATGGACATTTAACTTTAATGTCTGTGTTTGTTTTAACTGAAAACTTCAATAAAAATATGATAGCTATAAATTAAGAACAGTTATAGTGTTTCTTGTGTTTATGTCTAATGCGTGAACAGAGAGATTTAAAAATAACCCTTGAACATTTGAGGAAACACAAGGCTATGTTTTTTTTTTTCAAATCAAAGGTTAAAATGCATTCAATGATAGTCTTATACAAAATTAAGTTTACAGAGGCCAAATATCATAGATGATTTCATTTATTCAAGTGTCAGAGTAACTTTTTCATTCAAATTTTCATCTACTTTCATTAAACAAATGAAGAGAAGTTCCAATTATGTAATTAACAGACATACAGAATGATCCCACAATCCAACCACGAAAATTTAGAAAATAATATCTAGTAATCAACATGCGGACACCAGTAAGGAACATGTGTATTTTCAGTATGACAAGCTTATACGGTCCTGCCGGAGTCTAGAAAGAAATGTACGTGAATTGGCAACTTTTAGACATGGCACTACAGCATGTGGAAAGGCATCAAAGTATCGTAAATATATGTTATTAAACTTTCATATTCTGCCCAAACACCGTCGACATATACTCGATCTTACTTAGTTAAACAAATGGGAAAACGGAAAGATTGTATATAAACATTATCAGAAAAAAAACTGAAATCATTACCATTGAATTTTATTTTAAAAAAGAATTAGTTGACCCCTATCAATTAAATAGAATTGATAAGGAAATTTCAGGTAAAATAACAGTAAATTTTCAAAAAAGTATAGAATAGGGTTTCATAAGACTAAGTACATTTTAGTGCCCTCTGTGTGTTTGTTCTTCTGTTTGTCGGATATTTAATTTGCCATATCTTGAAAAGTATAAAGGTAACATGTATGTCTATATTCAAGTATGGCAAGTCCACATGTTCTAGTTGATTAAAAGTTTTCGTAGATGAGATTTCCTATGTACGTACTTGTAATAAAGAATATGCCCGATACTGTTTAGTCGTCTTCATAACTTTCCATGGCGTAATACGTTTAATTTCGACTTGTTAGTTTGAATGTCCCTTTGATATATTTCGTCTCTCTTTTGGTATATACATTTATATATAGAATCGACAATGACGAGCGGTTTTGAGAACTAAAATTTACGACAAAAAATAAATTCAATTTCTAATTGGGAACATTTCTTTTTCCTTCTTGCCTCTCAGCTGCTTTTATATAATAAGTGAAGTATATATCTTTCATAAATATGAAACGCTATTCCGGAACTTGTATTATTTCTCATGATTTTTTGGATTGAGGATAGTTGCTTGCTAGAAAATATTGTAAAAAGTTCGAAATGATAAAACCGAAATCAATCCCTTAAAAATTGTATATGGATCTCATCATATTCATATTAACCGTTATTGAATACCACTGTTAAATATGAAAACAGATATGTTACATTTGTCGTAGTAACAATATACCGTTCTCATTTACTCGATTCTTGACTTCACCGAAAAGTCTACCGTCACTACCAAATTACCAAAGGACGAAACCATAGACAATAATAAACAATGATGAGGTTACTGAATTGATAATGTTAATAATAAGATATAGAAAGAAGAATTACTATAATTTATGTAAATGATGAGAGAAATAGTAATTATTATTTTCTTTTATATATTGTATATCGGTGGTGAAATTTCTTCTTTGCAAAATTAATATTTGTGCTTACATGCATAAATGGAAATTCATAATTACTCACAAGAGATAATGTGGATGCAAAATTATGATTTGTTTACACATCTTCAATTCTGTATACGTAATAAATTTCTCTGAAAAAGAAAAAAATGATAAAAATTTCAACTTTAGTTTTTGCTTTCTAATTGAACATTAATTTTCACATTTCAAATGTTAAACAAGATAATAAAAAGTATTAAATGATAAAATAGCAATATTTTTTTCTGTACAAGAATTACGTACTTACTGTTATTTATAGTCCAGTTATCGATTGTGTTTTTGGTAAGGGTTTATTCTTTGCTGTAACTAATCGTACTAATTTAAAGCTGATAAAATACCATAACATTCGGTGTGTAAAGTTTATTTTATCTTAAAAATAACTTTTGAGGACATATTTCCGTTAGCAATACATAAGAATCATGTATTGAGACGGTTTAAACGGACTAAGAATTCTTTTAATGAAATGGGCTTTAAAGGGGAATCTCTTGTAATCTTTGTTTAGTTAGCATTAAACCGTAAATTTTGTTTATTGTAGAAGGTAATTAACTTTGCGTTAAGACAAGACCACTGAAAAATTAATCGGATCCATATGAATTCTGTCATGAGCAAACAGTGTTTCAGTAAATATTATTAGAGAAAATATATAAATTGTTAAGACCATTCTTCAAGTTTCATTATCACGTAGTTTTAATCATGTGTCGTCTGTACGAAAAATGTTTAATTCATTGAATCTAAAGCTCTTCTTTGTCTTCTCTTAAAAAGGAATGGCAATAAAGAACAGAAATTGATTAGAAATAGAACAAAAGCTTTTTGAGATGAATATCCGCCCAATAAATTTTATGTCATTTGATTCTATAAAACTGTATCAAAATTAAAACAATTGAATAGGGTTAAATTCATAAGCTTTTCAAGTTTTTGAACATTGAAGTTTTTCTTCAAATAATTATGTTTTTAGTTATTACGCTTGGTAAATACTAAGGAAACTGCGTATAGTATTACGTTATGAAGTATGTTGATTAGAAAACAAATCTGAAAAAGGATAAACACCAATCATAACACCATATCATGCTTAGCCATAACGTATCTGAAGTCGAAATACGAATAGACAAACGCCTTAAAGAACACACGATTTTAAAATCTGTAGATTTAATAGATTCAACAAAGACTCTAAAAATATCTGAATTATTGATGATAGAACTAGGCATCTGCAGCCACTGACAGATTTGTGTCTATAAAAGCCAAACTGTCTCCAAACTGACATAAAATTGGACCGTCAAATCGACAATCATTGTCACCAAAACTTGACCATAAATAAGGTATCCGATGATGAATTTATTCAAGTCGACTTATAAGTTGATTTTGATTTGCTGGTCCTTTTTGCTGTGTACAGGCGAAATAATTACCAATAACACCTTTCGTTATATCGTTAATGAGTTGAGATACAAAATCGTATCTGTCAACCAATTTGTTATGATGACAATAAACCTTATGTACATGTGTTATTGATATTAGTCGTTCTTCCTCATATCTCTTGTGGAACAGTTTAGTGTAAGGAGTGTAAGAAGGACACACCTGTTAACAATATAGTGTCAAAATGCACAAGCGAAACATATTAACTGATATTTGTATACGCCATACGACGGAACAGGGGGTATATTAATGCTGAGAAATAGTAAGTTGACTATTGTAAAGTTGAAATCACCAGATGTGTCATAGAGTCTTTTTGAGATAGCCCATCTCTGTCAATATCAAGAAAAAAATTAAATAAAGCTAAAATTCTACTTTCGGAAGCATCTTTCTATCAATATGAAAATAAGAAGATGTAGTATCATTTGCAATGAGAAAATTTTCCACCAGAGACCAAGAAACATAAAATTAACAATAATAGTTCACCGTACGGCCTTCAAAAACGAACAAACTCATACCGTATAGTAAGCTTAAAAAAATGCTCCGAAATGAAAAATATAAAACAATATTCAAACGAGAAAACGAACAGTCTGATTTATGTAAGAAACTTTGATCGAAAAACAAATATGGCATACAGCAACATACGACAACCACTGATATACAAGCTTCTGACTTTAGACAGGCACATACAAAATGTCGAATGTCTCATACATAATATATTAGGGTTAAACATGTTCGTTAACAGTTGCGTAATATTACGACATAAGAAAAAAGTATAAACAAAACTGTTGAAAAGGGCATCACTTATTAAATCAATACAATGCACATAAAAACCTTAACAAAAACATAAACGACACAAATTACAGATCTGAGAGAACTCGCAGTTACTGAAAGCTAGTTAAAAGCCAAAAATAACTTATAAAACATCTTTTGTCTAAGACTATATTATCAATCAATACACATCCAATATCTCATGGATTTTGTGTAGTGACGTCATTAACAGTCATATCTGTATAACAATTATATTTAGTTTAGTTTTAATGAACTGATAACAAAATCAATTTTTATACCAATAAAATAATATTTAGTAATCTTATTACAGTGTTGAATTGGTAGAAGAAATATATTTAAAGGATCAATACATTACCCGGATCGAATCTAAATTTACGTGCCCGGTAATCAACATCCCCGTAAAAAATTGGATATGCTTACCCTTTTGTAATTTGTAATTTGTCTCTTACAGGTACATCCAAACTTTCAAACCACATCTTTGTATATATGGAAGAATTAAAAATCTTAAGTAGTTTCTGGTCACGAAATCCCTGACTCAATAATTTACTAAAAATATAGTGGTTTCGTTCATTGCAATCCGAAAGGTTACTACAGAGACAAGAATAGTGAACGAGTTGTGATATATACACACCGTAAGATTGTGGCAAAGGAACATCATCGTCCAAAACAGGAACATTAGCATATGAGCAATAGGAAACGAAAAACGGTCCCTTTTGTCGTAAATATTTGTTTAGAGTTTCCTGTGTAAAACTGAACTATATAAATAAAGACAAGGACTGTTATTACATTTTATATTTTGACTCATTGAAAGTAAGTTCCTTAAGATAAATTTCGGCAGTTTATTTAGAAATAAATTGATTATTTAACGCAGTTCCAGTTCATTGGGATATTGTGATGTTAGCCTTCATTTTTAAATCGATCAATTGAGTCACAATACATCATTCTTAAAGTGAAATTAAAGAACTTTTTGTCTTTTATAAGGTTTTAAATCTTCTCATATAAGTACAGGGAAATCAGCCAGTAGCAGTGTACAATTCAAGAAGTACCAAGTGGATTACCGACTGACTGCCTGTCTGAAAACCAATCCGTTAACCTCAATATGTTGTCAATAAAAAGAAGTCCAGCGTTTGATGGTATCATCTTTGGTGTATCTGTTGTTGGAATCAGTGTTGTTTTTTGCAAAGTAAGATTTCTGATGCCTCGAAAAAAGGAATTTGTATCTAATTTTCCGACTTTTGTAGAACAAGCTGTGTTTAATGGTACAATGCAGTCGATCTATTAATTGAACGTGTGGATTTGGGAATTGACGGTTGATATGTCCATCATACAGTAAATGTGAAACTTATAAGGGCCCTTTCCTAAAGGTATCTGCCAGAGAGGTGTTTGCGTGTATATAAAGATATGATAAAGAGATGTCTACTTTTTTATATTCGCAGAACACAAAAGAAATTGAACAAAAACATGCATAAAAGTTAAGTGTGGATAGGGAGTTCTACATTATTAAAAATATATTTTGATTTTACGGTAACACTAAAGATATCTTGATTTAACAAAATAATGACATGTGTAGCCCATAGATCGTCTAGTGGCATAAACTTTTTTATATCAACTATGAAAAATCAATGATAAGAGTACAAGTTCGGAAAACCTTTTAATTTCACAGCAAAACTAGAGCTATGCTTTTTATAAAAAAAATAAACATAGGCCGAGGCGCAATTTCTTTCAGACATTATCCCAATGCGTCAATTCATGATAAAACGAATCAAGTTCCTTAAGATTGTTAAAAATAACATGATCTCCATCATTATCATTTTATGACACTTGTACAATTTTATTTAAGGTATTTACAACTCTCAGTCAATTTGATAGGAGGAGGAGTTGTAAATATGTGCTAATCTAATACTAACAGATTTATAACTGATCTTCAGACATATTTCAATAAATTCTAATATTCAGATCAGTGGACTCTTCTTTGTTACTAATTTCAAATATCGAGCCTCGATGTCCAGTAGTCTAAGTATTTTATCTACAGGGATCACTATACTGAGGTTGCGAGTTCAAAGTTCGCTTGTAGTAAGATATGTTCGATAACGATCTCAGTTGACTATGATCGCCAGTTTTCTCATTATAGAAAGTATAGTCTATCTGAAGTATTTTGCAGACAATTCAGCTCAAACCGGTGCTAGGGACTGTTTTAAACTTGCAGTGAGGTGTTAGGGTTTTTTTTTGTTCCCTGTTGAAGGCCTCACTGTGAGTTTGAGAAGACGAACAGCAATAAAGTTGATCCTTTGTTTTGTTTTGTATTTTGTGCTGTGCATGTATAGATTTTGTGTCATGGATGGATACCCTTTATTCTTTCTTTTCCTACGGGTAATATGGATTCCTCCACAAATAAAAATACGTCGTCATGATATAGAAAATTGTGCTGAAAGCTTAACTGAATACCAACAACGAGTCAATCATATCAAATACAATCATCGATTAACCAAATAATGTCCTTGTTCAAGCTCCGGACAGGGACATTGTCATAGATATAACCGTTTGAACATTCCTGATTACGGCTTTATATCGAGTTCAGTTGTTAGAAAATGTATTAGATAGAATAGTATTTTAACATGAACTTGTTGTTTTTATTTTTTAATATTACGATTTTATTGAATAACGTGAGTAGTGTGAGCTGTTTTTTTTTTTTTGAGGTAGACGAACCCGACCTTAAAATTATTATATTGACTTACTATTTTAAAAAAATGCATATCGATCATATTCGACTTCTTTAAATCATTTATTGCATTTGTTTGGGTTCAATTGAATAATAAAAGCATAATAATACTGTAAAATACTTTCCCTGTTTAGATACACAAGCTTTTTACCTTGCGTAGACAATTGTAAGGTATAGGTCAATGTTTCTCTTAAAATGCTTACTCTTTGAGAGGATGAACACGAATGGTCTAAAATTTCTTAAGAATGCGCTATTCTAATTTGGAAATGTTTTCAGTTTTAAAAACCATTTCAAACCTTCAAACCTTTTGTTTCATTTAAAAGAATAACAGGATCTCTCCCAGAGTCGTGTTTTAAGGACACTTGTATAAAAATGCAAATGAAAATGGGGAATGTGTCGAATTCACCTGTTTGTATATTTCACCCTTTGAACAAGTTATCATTTTGAATAAAAACATCGAAATATATTTTATGCATGTCTACGTTCGGCAAAAGTCTTGTATGTATGAACAGAACATAGAAGTTTGTAGTATATTTCAGTATATTATGCAATTATCATTGAACCTTAACCTAAATGAAAGGCATGAGTGAAAACGCGTTTAAGTGAACGTTGGTATTGCAAACATTGGATTTCGTGGCAAAATCAAACACTATAATGGAGATTTAAAGTGGATTTTGAGTGCTTTATTAGTTTAACCCCCACTGCATGATGAGCCGGATTTTTAACGTACTATTTCACAATGTAACAGTCGACTAGAAGATATGTCACCTTCTCGGACAAATTATTTTGACTTCGAGTATATCAGTCTTTGCTCTAACTCCTTAATGCAGCGCGCTTAGCGTTGAAGATGCAAATACAAATTTAAATCTTTGGTTTGAGCCGGCCGGGGTTCAAATCAATGACCTCCCACACTCGATGCTAACACACTACCACTAGACCACCCAGACAGCTTTTGAATTGTTCCTTTTATATTTATCTAGTATCTGTTGAATTTAATCAAATCCGGGCTTGTCAAATTGAATAGACATTTGTCTATTATTGAACACAAAATGTTGGTCTCTAGATTATATAAAGAATAATATATAATTACTTACATGCCGCCAATCGAAAGATTTTTATTTCAACTTAATTGTTGAAAAGGTTAAAAGAAATTTGAATATCATGACGAAATTTAAAAAAAATGAAATCGAAAGTTGAATAATGTAACTGGGTGTGAAGAGGTTGTATATCGAACAATGAATTAATTGAATGACCAAAATCTAAAGGTTGATTGCATTTGATAACATATGAATACGGAATATGAACAACAGCAATAACTAACGATTACACAAAGCGTAGTCACAAATTGGTGTTACTTTCTTTTAAAAGAGAAGAGAAATATACCAGAGGGACATTCAAACTCATAAGTCGAAAATAAACTGACAACGCCATGGATAAAAAAGAAAAAGACAAACAAACAATAGTAGTTAATAAAAAACAAATAGAAAACTAAAGACTGAGCAACACGAACCCCATCAAAACAGGGGTTGAAATTAAAAGACGTGACAAATCTTAGTCTTATACTAATTCACCACAGGGTCATCAAGTTTGGAACAACATAGAGTTCCAAATAGGCTGCTTATAGCATATTGATATTGAGAAAACAGATAACTTACCAACTTTTCCTACTACCTTCATTGAATTTTTCAATCATTTTCCGTCAACTTCAAAACAAATTCAAAGGCAGTTTCTAGTAAAACAAAGTATTCAAGGCAGGTAAATTTTGCATGATTCGTGATTAGGCAATTTCAGTCCTTGAAAAAAGGTTTTAGACTTTCAGTAAGTAGAAGTTAAACTTGGACTTATAAGACCACATTTGCTCTATATTGATAGTTCTCTTGACATTACATTGTGTTGCGTAATATGTTAGTTAGGTGTTCTTTGTCTCATGTTCATCAGTTTGTTGAAGTAACAGTTAATACTTTGTAATCATAAAATGTTTGATCTATTTTGACTGTCATTCGTGTCCTTTTATATTACAAGCTGGAGTGACGTTTTACATTGTGGTATATACACTGAAAATGGTATATTAGAAAATGATTGATTGCATTTGTTTAAAAGGAAAATCCTATTTTTTACTTTACGCTCTGCTATTTATTGTAAAATCATTTCGATATGAAAAGCAAATTTATGTGCGGATGTTATGTATTGTGTGTCAAACTTTTGATATAGCACGTACACTTTTATCCAATTAAAAAAGTTTAAATACCTTAAAGTAGATCGGACTTTTAACTAGATTTAATGAGGCAGATAACATCTCAATTTTTGATCCAACAAATTTAAACTCTATAATATACGTTTTTAATCTATAGTTTAAAATTTACCTGTATCACTGAGCTTCATTGAAACATAAACAACTAGTATTGTTATACATTTGATAAAATTCATTGAAACTGACGAAGGCTAATTGTTCAACCAAAATATTTGTCAACACGATTTTATAACATAATCTTTGTATATTACCATCTTATATTAGTTATATTGTGCAAATTTTAAGACTTTAATATGTATGTATGTATTCATCTTTAATCAATAGTTCGATATCTATTGTTTTTCATTGATGCTTATGTCTATATGCCATTTTGTGTTTTTCTGTTGAAACAGTTATTTGTTTTATAGTGATTGGGATGAAGATTATATTGCAATGTTGACTGCTGTACCCCAATTTTTCACGTTTTACCTATTATGTCTGTTTGTTTTGATCACACATTGTTGTCACTATAATGGAATTCAATGCCACTGTCATACAAATGAGAGGTTTAGCTAGCTATAAAACGTTTAATCCATCATTTTCTACATAACGAAATGCCTATACCAGTAATATGACAGTTGTTTTCCATTCGTTAGATGTGTCTGAGCTTTTGCTGTTTCCATTCTACAAAGGCCTTTGCGTTTTGAATTTCCTTGAAGCTTCGGTATTTTGTTATTTTACTTTTTCCGGAATTTGACAATGAACTTAGGCTATTCTATTTAGGCCTTTTTGATTTTGTGCTTACTTGAACATTGATTTTTCATAAACATGTGTGTTACGCTCCAAAATCGGTATAAAATGTTTGTATCAGTACTAATCGGTCAATGTCAATGTTGGTGAACATACTGTTTTTGAGCGCATTAGGTTGTCTTCGGTACATTTAATTTTCTTTTCAAAAAAACCACCATGTGTGCAGGAATATAGTGCGTCGCGGCACAGACGCTTGTGTAGAAAAACTGTTGACTCAAAACACATCAAAATACTGATTCAGAAAACCAGAATATTTATTTATATCTATATATATACACATACCTGGTTTTCATAAGAAGACTAGAATATTCACAATTACATTTAACTAACTTCGCCTTCCCGGATATTTCGATCCTCCATGAGAGAGATAAATGCTAACATTTAAAGAAATCTTTGGGGCAGAAAAACTAAAATTCGGAATATAAGTATTAAATGTGTAATTTTGAATAATGATTCTTTTGTATAAGAACATTTAAATGGATTAAATAAGTATTTTACAAATCATTTACGATTAAGTTATGGTAGAAAGATTCTTGGTTATATAGAAATGAGATCGATACAATAGCGTTACCATGTGATACTCCCTTAGCGCAGCGTAACGCTATCCAATTGAATCAGTGAGACAGCCGCCCAAGGATAACTAGAATGTATCATTAATATAGTCTAAAATGTTAAGAATGTCTTTGTGAGCATTTGAGAATTAATTGACAGAAAGAAAAATGTAACATTTAATCTGAAGTGTTATTGCTATAGTCATCAACATTTAAAATTTGTTGCCATCTTCGATAAATAAATTGAAATTAAAGCAGGTGATTTATCAAAAATCAAATTAGAACATGATTTAAAATGTGAAAAAATCTAAAATGAATAAAAACAATTATTCAGAGAACAATTGAGGGTCTTTCCATATCAAAATCCTGAATAATAAATAATAAGCTTACTGCAATTATTCAAAGTAAATGTTCAAAAATACATTGTTTATATATTCTTTTGCTTGATATAACAAAGATAAATTACAACTTCCGGTCTAAAACATTTTACTTTTGGTTCCATCTGTTAGGTTACTTCACACTGATTACAAAATTATGGTTCTAGGTACTTTTAAGAAAATCAGTGCAGGAAATGGCTACTTCTGGTTTACAAAGTCACTTTCGGATGACTTTTCAAGCTCTTATATCTCCCGCCCTAATGAAAAGACCCAAAGCTTTATCATGTATGAATAAGAATTATAACAAAGGTCAAAATCTAGAACGTCAAATTTAACTCTTGACCTGACTTAAATTTCAAGGTCATAAAGCAAGAGCCTCAAATCAAAAGACCCTTGATCTCCTCTAATATATGGTAAATGAGTCATATTACTAAACAGCTTATTTTGAATATAAGAGTGGGAAAACTCATATTAAAATCAACGTACCTTCCAATCAAAGTATATATGTTGCGACGTGTTTTAACTAACAATTTTATGAAGATATATTTGTTTGATACATTGTATCTTATACGGTTTCTGATGAGAAGCTATTATAAACCAAAATCAAAAGTCATAACATGACCTTAACCTTTGGCCTTGCCCTCATTTTCTTTTGGTGCACCTGGACCTCAAATCAAAAGACGCAAGGTCTTTTTCACTCATGATTTACCAGTAACAAAAACATTTTAAGTATTTGTATACATAAGGTGAAATAACCCTCATGAGGATATAACGAGCAATTTGGAAAAATAAATTTGTCGGTTTCTTTTCCGGTTGCGAAGGAGCATACATAACAAGTAAAAGAGTTTTGGATAACTTTACAAAGAAAAGTGTTCTGTGAAACGATGAAAAGCGTATTAACTATTCGATATCATGCACGAAATATCTAATCGACAAAACAAAATCCTTCAGCAAGAATTGAAAGTGGCGGAAGCAAATAATAATAACAATATAAATAATCAGAACAAAACCAATAGGTATTTCCACGGAAAAGTTGAAAGACCTAATTATAGAAATAGATTAAACTGTATGACACTAACGATAATATGTGCTTTACATATCACCATTCATTGATAATATACAATGAGATATTAAAAGGTCTGTTCACTTATTATATATTTGAACATAAAGTATGCGGTTACGCTGACATATATTTGATAGCAAATACTAGATCTTTGTTATAAGTAAATACCGTTTATCTGTAGTATAAAATAAAGAACGTGTGTTGATAAGGTATTGAATAAACAAAGTACCACTAAACACACACAAAGCTTTGCTTGATCAATGGATAATTAATAGGCAAGTTATTTCAATAACTATTTTATGCAGACGAAGGAGACCATTAATTTGTTTCAAAATTTACACTTTCCTAACCCCTTTGTGAAGATTAAGATCTTTTGGCTGAATGACCATTGGTCAGTTTCTTCACAATGTATCTAATTACACATTCTTAATGATCTACATATTGATCGATTATTTGTAAACAATATTTTTATCTGGGATTTTACAAATTTCGCTCCATCCATCTTCTTTCATCACCTTAAGTTTTATTTTGTTTATTTTGATGTGTGTAAGATGTTCATTTATATTTGTTGTCCATAACAAATGTATTTTTGTAAATATGCCAGTTTTATATTGCGAACATTTTCATTTCTGAATGATTATGTTGCAGGTGTTACACTTAGCATTTTAATTTTCTATATGACTTGGTTTACCCTTCCATGCCAAGCTACCGTATTCTGTACTATAGTATTATAATTTCATGTTTTGATTCATTATTATCTTGTTTTATAAATGTATAAGTACAATGTATATATTTTTATTTCTATATGAATTTTTTTTCTCTGAATGGGTTAAAATGTCACATTTAACCTTCTTGTTTCTCTTTTATTCATGCATTGCCCAATAGAATGTAAAATACATGAGCTACTCAGCATACTCGCTTATTTATCAAGTGAATGTTTAACCTCTGTTTATTTGTTTGGGTTGAAGGATGAAGGAATAAACAATATTGGTACTTAAGATGGAAGACATGTGCGGATATAAGCCATACCAAGCAGATTAGCTAATTGCTGGTTATGTAGGTTAAGTAGCCAGACACCTGGTAAACAAGTCAGTTTCACGTAGATAAGTTGATTATGGGTATATTGCAAACATATAAGATGCGATGTTATGGCTTATTGGTCAAAATGGCGTATAGATTAAGCAACTATAGGTCAGCGTACAGCCTTCAACGATATTCAAAACATTCACAGTACAGTAAAGTCTGAAAGCCCTCGACATGAAACTTTTGAAAGCCAAGGATACTTGAAAAGCTATATCAGCACAAGGACCTATATAAATACCAAAATTCATCTAAGGTTAATTTGCCTGAGGAAGTAAGAACCTTTGCTATTATAAATTAATTACCTATGAGAGTAATCAATACACTTTTAAACGAATTTAATGTAAAGACGTCATAAACAGTTTGAGGAAAGTGCGACTTTTTGTAATGCAAAAATAAAAGTAAATACATGTATAATAGACAAAATGAAAGATCATGACTTTTCATGACTGTATAACGAGGCCTGTTTTCGGGTTCAGGAAAAAAAAGATAAAAGACATACAAGGAATAAGCGTTGGTTCGTTAAAATTTACCCATTTCTTCTTTTAAATACTTCCAACATTGACATCATGAATATTCTGACAAATTTGCAGACATCAGTCTATTGTTCTCACAGTTGATTACTTTTCAAGAATCAATCGAATTTAACTTATATTCTAACTTTTAACTTGCAAACAGTTTACCTCTCAAAAACTTACAACACATTACGATTCGAATTTGCGAGCATTTTTGTCAATAATTACAATAGTTTTTGGTCCATGAATGATTCCACTCGACTTCAAATGCTGATATCAAAATACACGTATTTTATATTCTTAAAACACTTTATTTGAATCTCTTATCAATACATATGTACACAAATTATGTAACAGTTTCATAGACAATGAACGTCTTTCATTTATATCTAATATGTATAATTTTTTAATGACTTGTTTTGTTAAATTATTATTTTCATTTTTATGTGTTTTTTTTTTTTTATTTGGACCGATTTTGTTAACCTATGGAATATAGCGTTCAACATTCGACAATTCATTCTAAACCAAACATCAATACAACATAATTTAACTATGAATATAAAGCGATATAATCATAAAGCAATATACAAATTTTAGAAATTCAAAACTGTTACAACGAGAAGAAAACATAAACAAATTAATTCCGTATCATTAGTAAATACCGTTAAGACTATCGTAACTAACTACGAGCACCGCTATCAAGGAGGTGGTTTCAAAAAAAAAAAAAAAGAATATGATGACAGATTCAAGACTAAAGCACATTTAATTCTTCACTTCTAAAAAAAATAATTTTGGTTGTATAATAGTCAATTGTTACCTGAATCGTGGTTATTTAAACTGACTTTACAGCTATGATTGCATATACTCTCTGAACAATTGCAGAATCAACTAGTCACAGATGTATAACATTTGCAAGTCATATGAAACAATTTCTCGTCAAAATAATGTTAGGGGAATTATTGAACCAATGCAAACATGTATGCTAAACTACGTCCTCTACACATGTTGTTACACTTACGAATCGGTTACGTATTATCGACAAATAATATTTCATTCAGTGATTATTAATCGCTACCCTATTATCTTTTGAGTCTGTGCCAGATAGTGACCTTGATAAACAATCAAACACAGATGACGGCGCACGGGCAAAATAAGTGGATTTTTTAATTTTCATGCTTCCCATTTGTTAATTAAACTTTTCCATACCAGTTGTTAAATGATTTGGTGTATTTAATTTGTTCTTTAAGAATCCAACTTTACCATTTTCCTTACAGGTCACGTTTGTTTACATTCTTTCATCGCGATTTTTCCGTCGTATTTGTGCTGTGCGATGGGTGAAGTTCTAACGAGAGGTTTCACTGCATACTGACAGATATCGACGAATTAGAGTACGGGAAGACAATATTTCAATAGCAGTACATTTCTGAAGATTGTGATAAGGCCACACCAATTGATCTCTAGTTCTTCTGAAGAAAGCCCCCACAAATATGGGGCGAGCGAGCTCAATGTATTTGTTTTATTTTTGTCCTGAAAATGAGTTTTTGAGGTGAGTGCTTTACAAGTGAAGCGAGAAGTCTTTTTCTTTTAAATTGGGCGATTCAGAAGTTGTACAATTTATGTTAATGTTATAACTTAGTTACTTCATAGAAAAACGAGGAGCAACAGATGATCTTATGCATATAATTTGATTTATTGGTGCCTGTTCCATCCCAGACTTTCTGGTATCACTGTTTCATAGAAGTTGTTTGGGTATTGGCTGCTTGACATCCAGTTGGAACTATTTATCCATATTTAGGATCAAAATAATGAGTGAGATGAACATTTTGCTTTATACTAAAACTAAATACCGAGTAAGATTGTTATATTGCTATTCATGTAGATCTTAATGTAGTAAAATATTCCTTTACAATACCTTTCACCCAATTCAAATGCGTTAGTCTGACTGAATAAAATTTTCTTTCCGTATGCTCCTAAAAACTGCAATGGATTTATAACTCTTTAGCTTGAGTAGAAGTGATAGAACCAATTGCATCCCTAATTGATATGAGCTGGTCAATCATGATACCATCCTTGGTCTCATTGGACTTTAAACTCCTCCTAACAAAGAAGAGTTCTGCAAGTGTACCAGAAAACTACCAAGAGGACGTGGGGTTTCATCAAAGCCAAATAATTCTGTAATGTTTTAAAAGTTCATGGGAATTAACAATTGTTTTAATCCAAGATAAATAAGTTTCTGCCTGTTGAAAAAGGATCGCGGATGACGATGGTTCTAATAAATATTGCTGTGTTTGTGGTCATCTATAAACGAACTATTTTAATGTTTGCCTCCTAGATCAGGTCTTCAAAGGTAAGACGAGAAGCATTTCGGTTAACTGTATGTTCATCTACTACTTATCCACGACAATGAGCTGACACAACTGCACGTTGACATCCCTATTTTTGACCTTTTATTTACAAATCCAATTATCACACAACGATCGGAGCATTGTATGCAACAGAAATATGTCTATGTGAGAAAACAATTCCAAGCAGCAACTAATTTTGGAGTTGCATGCGGACCGTAATTTTTTATTGAAAAGTAAATTTCTCCAAAACAGGAGCAGGAAAATCAAGAGAATTAGAACTCAAATTGCTGTGGCCTAAGATACAGATTTTTGTTTACAAAACGTCCACGTAAACCTGTTTTACAATAAAACTTATCTATTCAAACAAATTAAACAAAATGTGTTTTTGTCAAATTTGAAGTATCATATGACTTTAATTGTATTCAGATTTTGTAAATTTGTCGTTTATCTAAATATAGATGTGAACTGTGTGGATATATAGATTCCTCCTACAATAAGTGTGTTCCGATATATGTGAAAAATTTATTGTCAACACGTAAAATTAACCGTCGTGTTATCAGAAATGGGTTAAGCCAGATAACGTATAAGAAGAATAAGTAGATTCTGACACGATAATTAACTTAAAACTAACGTTGCGATCTGATTACCGTTTACGAATCGACTACTTCTTACAAATTCCTAATACAGACATCATATAATTTTTATCTAAACTATTATACGCTTATCCATTGTGTCCATTTTATTTTTGTTTATATTTTGTAATAACGTCTTTTCCCAATTACAAAACAAATAATTTTAAATACTGGCCGGAAATTACAGTTAAACAGCAATTAACAGCATTGTTCTTTCACGATCGGGTCTCAGGGTATACAACGCCTCCGTTTTTGTAGACTATCCATTATTCAAACCATACTTACTTCGATTATTATATAGGAAATATTATATTTCAAAACTTCGATGTTTAAACTTCAAGGTACCTTTTGTATGGGGATATGCTGGGATTTTACGAGAAAATACAGTATGAACGTTATGTAATAATGATAATAAGGAACAAGGTAACGTGTTTCATTTAAAACTAATATTCCTGATCTCGATCAAATTTTTATAAATGTAACTAACACAAATATGCATACGTTAATGGTCTACTTTCTTTAAATAGATTTGAGGTGTAACATCGGTTATCAATTTTCATACAGAAATTAATGAAGTACTTCAATTAATACTAATTGACATTTTATAATGCACCATCCATTTGTATGCATAGTATGATTGTTTAAGTATTGCCCTCTTGTTCGTGTGCCTGATGTTATAAAAAAGTAAAATCACAAAATACTGAACTCCGAGGAAAATTCAAAAGGAAAGTTCCTAATCAAATGACAAAAGCTCAAACACATCAAACGAATGGATAACAACTGTCATATTCTTGACTTGGTACAGACATTATCTTATGTAGAAAATGGTGGATTGAACCTGGTTTTATAGCTAGCTAAACCTCTCACTTGTATGACAGTCGCATCAAATTCCATTATATTGACAACGATGCCTGAACAAAAAAAAAAAAAAAAAAAACAGACACAATAAGTTAAAATGTAAACAAAAGGAGATACAGCAGTCAACATTGTGTTATCATCTTAATCACTATAAAACAAACAAATGTAAGAAAGAAGCACAAAAGGCATACATCGAATTAAACATCCTCATTTTGCTTTTTATTATACGATTTATTTATCTATGTTAAATCCACCCATAAAGGATTGAAAGATTTTAAGTACTGGCGTAAGAGTCGCGTGTTTGACATCACACAGGTAGATATGAAATAATGTTGTCGTTCAAAGTATGATGGGATACATAAGTACAGAGTCACGTCAAATGGATATCACAAAAACAGACTTAACAGTAAAAGTAATATTAATAAAATGAGATAATTTTGTCGTTCAAAGTTATGACGGGATACATAAGTACAGAGTCACGTCAAATGGATATCAAAACAAAAACAGGCTTAAAAGTAAAAGTAATATTAATAAAGACAAACAAAAGAATGCTATAACACGTTATTATGAATAAGTCTTGAATCTAACACATTGTGAAACAAAATAAAAGTGACTAATAATGAAATTTTGTCTTATCATATACGTTACAAACAATAAGGTGTGACAATTGTTCATAAGTTTTAGAGATAATTTCCGTTCACTGCTGTCTTATGTGACATCAGTAGATAAGCGTTCACATAATAATTATATAAACAATAAGACAAAATAAATAAAGAGATCACACAAAAAGTGTTTTTGCTATCCTGAAGTTGTCTTAACAACCCAGTGCAATTTCTATATTAATTGATTAAAATAAACAACACGGCACATCGCAATACCTTGACCGTTCACTATCTCTTTCGAAACGAAATATTGTGTTTAATCTGAGAAACTTAATAGGAAAAGAAGGAATATGGGGTGTCAGTGCATGACACAAACAGAGTACATGCGCAGTAAAATAAAACACACAAAAGGAAGACACCGCTTTTATTGATTTTCTATATCTCAAAATCACAGTGCGGCCGTCAACGCGGAGCTTACTTTGATGAAAATAAAATTGATACCAAATTTCATTTAGTGTACATCGATTATATTTAAAAATGATTCAAAGAAATGTATCCTCTCGGATATAAAACTGATACCAAATATACGAAGTGGCTATTTATGGCTGACCAGACTAATTTGAAAAATAGTACTAGAATTGTTTTGTCCAGCAATTGTAATTCGCATGTCACTTTATCACCATATGCGTGCCTGCGTGTAACATTATCTTCAGAACTACTAGGGCTGTGTGTTACCCGATCACTGATGTCGAGATCATGGTTTGAAACGGCGGTATCAATGTCAGTGATAACGTTTCCAGTTTTCCACATGGAATTTAAACTTTTGTGATGAAGAACGATTGTCAGAAAACAAATTGAAATCGTTATTGTCCCATATGGACATTATAAATGTACAGAATGATTTTTCCCACATAAAATTTCTGCCCTGCCACTTTCCTTAGAATAACATATTTTGCCGTGGCAAATATATAGTGTAAAATAGTATTTGCCCCAGATTTGTTATGTATAAAATATTGAACATACATCATTATACTAACCATTATGGAATCAATATTCACCTTTATAACTTAAAAATAGTCCAATCAAAACGTATTTTGGTATCCGAATAAATATATACAAATAATTGATAATAAAAAACAATTGTTCTTTTCAGTTCATAAGTGTTAGGCAAAGGTAATGATAGTATGTATACAGTTATACAGTGATAAAACTTAGGAAAGCAAATTGTTTTAGAATGTAAACATGGTAAAATAAATACACTAGTTTTCACCTAAAATGAAACATGTGTGAAGCATGAGCGGATTAGTGAAAGTTTAATTGAATCAATATTAAGTTGACTGTCAATTACACTTTCTACAATGTTCTAGCAAGTTTATTTATAACTATCTAAATTCAATTATAAAATTTTAAGAAGTCCTCAACTGTACTCAATATTGTTTATTGAATGAACTAAATATATTGACATATGATATATTACATCATAACGATACATCCAACCACACATCGAAATGTACAAGTAATACGCAAATTATTTCCTTTGTTCTTTTCCTTTCCATTATTTTTTTCTTTTCAATTATAATTGTTTGATCAATAACTTGCGTCTATTCTGAAAGAGCATTACTTTTGTCTATGTCAGAGATGTGGCAGTAGGAGTTCTTGTCGACTAAAGTGTTAATTCGGTAAAGGTAGCTTGCTCGGTCATACGTGCAGTCTACTGAAATTCCATAACCTGAAGCGTCCTCCTCTATTGGCGGATAGGGACTGCATAAACTTTGATCTTCTATACAATTAATATTTTCGTAGACCGAATTGCATTTTGGCTTTGTTCGTCTTTATGACAACTTGATTCCTTTGTACCAAAACTTGTTGATGGGTATTGGTAACTTACCTGATCACCGTTACAAATTGTCATACTTTCGGAACTGGACGAGTCATAGTCTTTTTCCAGATTAGAACTGAATGTAATGGGAAGTAATATGCTGTCCAAATGACTATCGTCTATGCTTTCGTAGAGGCTTTCGTGGAGTTCCAAAGTTTCTTGTCTTGCATGTTCTTCTGCTTTATCAACTACTTCTTCAACAGTGTTTTTGCGTTTTGTTTTTGAAATACATCTACGTTTCTTGACACAGTTTGAAATTCCTAAAATTCCCAGTAAAACAATAATCCCAGATAGAGCTCCGCAGAATAAGATAAGTAGTTCTGTCTTTGATAAATCTACAAAATTAGATTGTTTTGTTATCAATTACATGTAAACATATTCCAAAAGATTTTTACAGTTCAATTTATGTTGTGGTATTATATCACTTTCTCGTTTGACAACCTGATGTTCAGTGGTTGTCGTTTGTTGATGTGTTTCATAAGTGTTTCTCGTTTTTATATAGATTATACCGTTGGTTTCCCTGTTTGAATGGTTTTATACTAGTCATTTTTGGGCTCTTTATAGCTTGCTGTTCGGTGCGAGCCAAGGCACCTTGTTGAAGACCGTACTTTGAACTATGATGGTTTACTTTACAAATTGTGACTTCGATGGAGAGTCGTCTCATTGGCATGCATACCACATCTTCTTATATCTATATATGATTTAATCCCGTTACATTTTATTCAGGAATTTCAGTGGTTGTTTGTATTTGGTGTCTGCCATATTTTTATTTATTTTTTTTCATTTTGTTCTGTAAAAATTGGCCCTTGGTTTTCTCGTTTCAATTGTATGAAATGTTTTATTGTATGGGCGTTTTAAAGCTGACTGTATGATACTGGTTTAGCTCACTGTCAAGGATGTTACTGTGACAGTTACTTCTATCCACGTTATTTGACCTCTGGTAGATATTTGCCATTGGCAATCATATCACATATCCTTATTTTTATATATTCTTATTTATATCTTTTACTGTTCAAACTGAATAAATAATAGAACTTTGAATTTGGTTTATCTCTTTTCTTAGACATGTTAGACAAAACGAGAAGTTTGTCTAGTACAATGTGAACAGTTTACAAAAGTTGGGAAGTAAGGATTTCAAGATTTCATTGAAAAAAGATGCAGACGATACAAAGGGGACAGTCAAAACCTTTAAGCCGAATAAAACAGTCAATACCATAGCCAAAAGAAACAAAAAGACGAAATGACTAACAACAGTCTACAAAACACTTCACAGAAAACTAATGACTGATCAAAATGAACTAATGAAAATGGGGTGATCTCAGATTCTCCGGAAGAGTGTCGATTTATAAATCAAATTCTGTTAAGATGTAAAGAAATATATTCAGATCTACTGAGAATGTCTTACAATTACAGAGATCTCCTGAACCACTGACTGAACTCATGAGATAATTGCAGCCTTTGATTTATTAACAATACATATTATATATATTAACTTCAGTTCTACCTTCGGTTTCTTTTTCTTCATGCACCTTCGTGAAACTTTCTTCTGAAGAAATAGCTTTAGCCATATTTGATTGTGTTGTCGCTTAAACATAAAAACAAAATAAATTGAGATTGTTTTCGTTATAAATGATGTATATATATATATATAAACAAATATATTATTCTACAAGAATTGTTCCTATAATACATAATATAGTGATATAAATAAAGAAATCTAAACATGTACATTTAAGAATGATAAATCTATTTTGAATTTCTATCTTTGATTTCAAATATTCATTCTTAGTTCTAACTAGACGACTCAACAATATTTATACAAAACTACATTTGGTAAAAGGATTAGGATATACATATATAAATATAAAGTTGCACATTGAAGGTAGTTTTCTGTTTTCATCTCCCAGATCGATAGGTATAAATAAGTATATTCGCAAGGACTTTTTATTGGTAGAAAGTAGATAGCTATATATGATAAAATAAATGAATTTCAAGGATCATACATGTAGAATGCAATAAATTAAAATTCAAGTCTATGAAGTTTCAATTCCTGTTTTCTCGATTAATTTCAAAATAGTTTTCGAACGAACGTCTTTACTCAGTAAATAAACAAATTGTGACTTGGATGGAGAGTTGTCTCATTGGCACTCATACCACATCTTCTTATATCTAATCATCATAGATAACAGAATTAACCACAGAGACTTTTATAACATAAATTTATTGTGTACATAAAATGGCCTTGCATTAAATTATGTGGAAAAATAAAATTATCTTATTTTAACATCAACATTATCTGCATGTCATAGTTACCCTCAAGATTTTATGTACATGAATTCAACATTTTTTTCTGTTTCAAAGAACAAAAGGCAGTCGTGTCTCGTAACAGTAAGTAAAGGATACAGTGTACCCATGTGTTCCATAGTGTGCGTATACATTTTTTTTTCAAAACCAATATTTGCAATTACGAAAATTCTATTTGCTGAGAATGGAAATAACTCGTGACAATATATAATTTTAGAGTCAAGTCCATGTTTTTTTTTACATGGATTTGACACTTAAATTATATATTTGAAAAAGTATAAATATATTCTATTTCTGAAGACCTTGAAGTAATATTTTAATTAAGTAATTATATTCCTCGTCAGAACCCGTATGAATGCATCCCTGAATACAGGTTGTATCATACTGATAACATATAGAAATCAAACATTCAAACTGCAGGATTTTTTTGTGACAGAACTTTTATAATAAAATATCATCGTCGTTTTTAATAACTGTTAAACTTATAGCACTGATGTTTACTGTTATTAATGTCTATGAAGTTTTGATAACAAAATAAAGGTATCAAACAATCGTCCCATATTACAGTTTTTGATATGAAATAAATAAGAAGTGCACTTTCTCTTAGTTGAAAAATACATAAAAATTGACATACGTGTACTTGTAGTCTCTGCATATATTTCTACACACCCTTTGACCTTGTCACATCTGTAATCAATATAAAAATTATAGGCCAGGGAAAATTTCTTTCTATCATCCATATTTTTAAGTGAGTATAATATCGGACAAAGACTAAATTTGCATTACTGTTGCATTAAGACTATTATTCTATGAGGGTTTGAACAGAGGTTAAACAAATGGAGCATGGTGACGTAACAAATTGGAATAAGGAAGGAAGAGAGATAAAGGGACAAAATGAACTTTTATCAACCATTTTCATAAATATATTATAAACTTCTTAGTAACACAGATTATTTTTTGTTTCAAAATGAATGCTTGTTTTTTAATAGTGCAATTCTTTAGTTTTGCTTTGTACACTAATAACAAATATATGTGCTAGAGAAGACATAAATATGTTTCCTAAGTCGCAGTCACAAAAAGCGTTCTACTTTTATCTTTTGTTACTCATTACCGAATACTTTCTGTTTTTTTTTCATCCACCTTTTAAGTTGCACTAGATACCTAGTTGAACAGACATTTCAAACTTATCTGCAGCACTCACCTAAATTTGAATGTTGTTCGGTAAGCGCGACATAGGGGTTAATGTAAGCATGCGTATTTTAGACAATTTAGTTAGTATCATATTGAAGTATGTCTTTTATTCCCCACTAAATGGGGCCAAATACGGTGTTGCAGATTGCTAAGAAGTTCCTGTTTCACTTGATTTATATATATATATTTTTTAAATTAATGCTAGAAACGTGCAATATTTAATTCATAATTGCCTTGATGATATAGCAGAAACAACGTTAAGACAATCACATATATTGGTTACATCGCAGAGAAAGATGTTGTTTTCTCATGTACTTCCACTTGATATCCTCCCCAATGATAACCAAAGTTATTCCGAAAGAAATTGTCCTCTCAATGAAAGGAATAAAAAAGGTGGTGTGGGAATTTGTCTTTGAAATCCAAATATCACCAAACAAAAATGACGGACACCGGAAAAGTAAAATCACAAAAATACTGAACTCCGAGGAAAATTCAAAAGGAAAGTCCCCAATCAAATGGCAAAATTAAAAGTTCAAACACATCAAACGAATGGATAACAACTGTCATATTCCTGACTTGGTACAGGCATTTTCTTATGTAGAAAATGGTGGATTGAACCTGGTTTTATAGCTAGCCAAACCTCTCACTTGTATGACAGTCGATCAAATTCCATTATATTATTATTAATAATATAATGGAAGTTAATGCATTGTCATGTTCTGTGGAAAAATCTAGCGTCTACATCATATAAAAGCTAATCTAAAACTTAACATAATTGTATACTACCACCTACCACAGAATTTCATTAACAAAACATTATTCAAAGAAAACAAAAACATAAGGATATAACTACAGATTACCAAAAAGTAAAATTATAACTATTTCTTCAAAATATAATATCAATATAATCTTTCTTACCCTTGTGTAACGTTGCACATACATTGATACGCACAGCCTTCACCAAAAAAATTAAATTCGCAGGGTTCACAAGAATTGCCCTTTCTCGACCTAAATCCTAATTCGCATTCTGGAAAAGTATTAAACTGTCAATAAGGAAAAGAAAACCTTCTAGAAGGATTAAAATTAAAGAATATTATTTGTTCGTAAATGACATAACAAGAAACAGTAGATGCAAAAAAAAAGGAATATTATTGAACATTGCTGCTTCCAAAGAAGCAATTAAACCAAGTGTGCCATGTGACGTTGAAATCATTCCTTCGCAAATTTTACGGACGTCATCACGAGTTGCATTGATATATCTGTTTCACAGATGACGATGGATATGTTCCAATTGTCGTTACCAAAATCCTGTCCTGATTTTCTCGAAAGTGGCCTTCCGAATTAGATTTTTCAACGGATTTGTACTAACATGAGCACCATGGCGGGTGCCACATGTGCAACAGGATCTGCTTTGCGTACCATTCCAGAGCACCTGAGATCACTCATGGGTTTTGGTGGGGTTCGTGTTGCTCAGTCTATAGTTTTCTTTATTGTTGTTACGACCAGAAAAATCGACTTTTAATTGTAGCTAACAAAAGACACAAATCAATAATAAAATTTAACAAGATTTATTATACACTAGTTTACAAGAAGTATTACACAAATAGAAATGTCAACTTAACTGTCAAAATATGAGTCCAATCTTTTATCTTTTCTTTATCCGAAAATCTTCACGGGAATCCACAGAATATTACGTCCAATAGGTCACAATTTAGTATGATGTTGTTAGTAAATAAAAGTGTCAATCCAACTGCTGAGAATATTGATGTCTATCGATGTCTAAGTCTATGTCTAACTTTAGGGTCTGCATATATATACTTGTAACGGAAACTTCTAGATAACTATAGATGTTTAAATTACGCATCTTTTGTTATGATCATTCTGGAAACGTTATGTAAGTGAAATAGAAAGTTCTAATCATTCCATGAGTATCTATGATTGTTCCAGTGATATCTTTACTGCATAGTTGTAACACAATATGTATCATTTTGTACACAATGTAAAAATAAATAATGTAAACATTCTTAGGCCACACACAACAAATTAGGCCAACTAAATAAATATGATAGTTACAATATCATAACACCCCCACCCCTTAAAAGTTTGAGTGTAACAAAACTTTTCATGAATAATATGTACAAGAATACATAGTATATAAAAGTGTTTTATAAGTTCTAGATAAAGCATCTGCTATTACATTATCTTTACCTTTAATATGTTTTACAATAACATCATATTCCTGTAACAATAAACTCCACCTAGTCAATCTCTGGTTCTTGTTTTCATTTTATGTATGGAGGTGAGGGGATTATGATCAGTATAAACAAGAATAGGATGCACAGTGGGATTTAAATATACATCAACTTGCATCAACGGCAAGTTTAAATTGTTTTTCAAAGTCTGGAGTGATCAGAACTGGATTATTAATTAAAAGTGATTTGCTTTTTTCAAAGCGTTTTGACAATTTTCACTCCAGATGAATTTAGAATCTTTCCTTAAAGATGAGTCAATGGTTGAACAACAGTAGCAAAATTTGAACAGAATTTCCTGTAAAATCCAATCATACCTGAATATCCCATCAGTTGTTTTTATTTGTAGGAGGAGGAAATTTGGTAATTGCATCCACTTTAGCCATAAAGGTTTCACTTGACCTTGGCCAACTGTATGCCCTAAATAATAAACAGTGGCCAGGCAAAATTCACTTTACCAAGATTGACAGTCAAATTTGATTGTGACAATCTATCAAAAGTATCATATAAATGTGTTAAATGATCTTCCCAGCTATCACTACATACAATAAGATCATCAATATGAGCATAACAACAGTCTAAATCTTTTATAACAGTATTGATCATTCTTTGAAATGTAGTTGAACACTTTTCATGCCAAACGGCATTACAGTATATTGAAATAAGCCATCTGGTGTGACAAAAGCTGATATTTCTCGAGCTCTCTGTGTCAAGGTACTTGCCAGTAACCTTTCAATAAATCAAATTTGGTCACAAATTTTGCTTGTCCAGTGTTATCAATGCAGTCGTCTATCCTTGGAATAGGATAGAAATCAGTTTTGAAACAGAATTTACTTTTCTGAAATCAGTCACGAAACGAAAGGTTTTATCTGATTTGGTAACAAGGAGACAAGGAGAGCTCCACTCACTGTTACTCGGCTCAATAATATCATTGTAAAGCATATATTTAATTTCTTGTCTCATAAATTCAAGTTTGAGTAGATTGAGCCGATAAGGATGTTGCTTAATTGTAGAAGCATCACCTACATCGACATCATGACGAACAGCTGTGGTTTTGTTTGGCACATCTGGAAAAGATTTTAAAAGAAAATACCAAAGCTTTTAATTTTCTCTACGATCAGAAGACAAATGTGCAAGTTTTGAATCTAAATTTGACAAAATTTCTGATTTTTCAATCTAACTGTCTCTTCCATAGTTTTAGAACTAAAAGGTGGTCCAATTACACCTGGTGTGTCATTACTGTTCTCCAATTTAACCATGGCTAAAGTGGCAACTGGTTTACTCTCACCTTCATTAGTACGCTCAAAATATGGTTTTAACATATTAATGTGACACACTCTATTTTGTTTACGCCGACCTGGTGTTTTTACAATATAATTCAAATCATTGATTTTACTCTCTATGGTATAAGGACCACACTATTTAGTTTGTAATGGATGTCCAAGGACTGGCTGGCAAAAATACAAGTACCTTATCACCAGGCTCAAAAATCTGTCCCTGGCATCTTTATCATACCATATTTTCATCTTATTCTGAACAGTTTTCAAATTGTTCTGAGCAATTTGACAAGCATATACAATTTTTCTTTAAATCTAGATACATAGTCTAGAAGATTCAAGTCAGTGTGTTCAGTAAGCAAGCTATTTTCCTGAATCAATTTTAAAGGTCCCATTACAGTGTGACCAGATACCAACTTAAAGGGACTAAAACCAAGAGATTCTTGAACAGCCTCTCAGACCGCAAAAGTAAAAGTAAACACCATCATCCCAACCCCTTTCAAATTGAAGACAAAAAGTTCTAATCATGTTCTTCAATGTTTGATGAAAACGTTCTTAGGCACCTTGAGATTCTGGATGATAAGCAATTGACCTATACTGAGTAATTCCTAACTGGTACACGACTTGCTGAAATAAACCTAACATGAAATTTGAACCCTGGTCGGACTGTATACACTTTGGAAGTCCTACTAGCGTGAAAATTTGATCAGAGCTTTGACAATAATAGGGTCTTGATATTCCTTAACGGAATAGATCCGGATAACGAGTGCAAGTACACATGATCGTCAATAAATACGCATTTCCGGTCTTGGTCTTCGGTAAAGGTCCCACGCAATCAATGAGTACTCGGCTAAAAGGTTCATCAAAGGCTGGAATAGGCAGAAGTGGTGCTGCTGGTATTTTCTGGTTAGGCTTACCAACAACCTGTCATTTATGACAAGATTTGCAGTATTATGCGACATCTATCAAAGTCTCGGCCAGTAGAAATGCTGCAAAATCTTTAGGCAAGTCTTCCTAATACCTAAGTGTCAAGCCAAGGGGTGTCATGGGCAAACCAATAATGTCTTGCCTATAAACATTAGGCACCACCACTTGGTATACCACTCTCCATTCCTCCTCTGGGGTAGTATCAGGGGCCTCCACTTCCTCATTAAAATGCCGTCTTGATGGTAATAGCATTCAGCCACTTTGTCTGCTTCCTCCTTTGGTTGGGCCCTCTTGCGGAGCGGAAGAACCTCAGGGTCTTTACTTTGTTCTTCGGTAAATTTCTTTCGGTCTAATGAATGGCTGTTCACGTCTGGCCATGGCATAATAACATTCTTGTTTATACTAGGTTTTCTAATTATGGCCTTCTCTTAGCTACCGGGACCTTCAATGTCGTCTAGGAAAGTGTCAGAAAGGTCCATGTAATCAAACTGCTCTTCTTGCAAATCCTCATTTTGTTATTTTCTAGCCATCGCCCTAATAACGACACAAGCTTGATACAGTTCAGCATCATCTTCAGGTGATTTAACATCAACATCCGGTTCACTGTTAACAATTGGATCAGCAACCACTTTGTTCCTAGCTAGATCATTTCCTAGCAATAATGAAAACCCCAACAGGGAGATTAGGACGAACACCCACAACAACTGGTCCAGTTATCAAATCTGACTTCAGATAAATACGATGGAGGGAACATCTATACAACCTTACTCCACACCTTGTAACAAAACGGAGGCACTAACAGAAGGCTCCTCGGACAAAGGCAACACACCTTCTAACAATAAAGACCGAGAAGCTCCAGTGTCCCGTAAAATCTTAAAAGACTGAGGAGTAGTATTATTAACAATAGAAACAAACCCAGCAGACATAGAGGGTTTATAATCCTCCATGTAATCACAAAACTGGACTTAAAAGCCTGACTCGCAGGACATTCCAACGTATTGGTAACACGGAGTGTCGTACAAGTACTAGTCGTGGGCTTATTATCTCTTTCATTCTTCTTCTGGAGTCTAAAACAATCAGCCATCAGGTGACCATTCTTCTTATAATAAGCACAAGTCAGTGACTTCTCAAAAGTATCAAATTTTGGACTAGACATATTATAACTAGACTGACGCTTATTCTGTGCAACAGGCTTACTATCAGTACGCTCAGTGCTTTGATTCTTGTAATTTCCACTGAAGTATTAAAATTTTGACCTTTGAAACTTTTCTTATGTGAAAGGGTATAATTATCGGAAATAGCAGCTGCATCTTGTAATGTCTTGTCTAAATGCGTTTTAAGTCTAAATGAACACACTGCTGGAACTCTTCTAATAACATCAATTGTCTTAAATTATCAAAATGTTTATCTATTTTCTTTGACGTAAGCCATTTATCAAATATATCTTCTTTTCCTTAGCAAATTCAACATAGGTTTGTGAATCAAACTTTTATAAGACCTAAATGTCTGTCTATATACTTCTGGCACTAGCTCATAAGCTTTCAAAACCTCTTTTAACCTTGTCATAATCAGAACTATTTTCCGATGAAAGTGCTGAGTAAATTTCAGCGGCCTTGCCCTAAAAAAACACTTTGCAGCATTGTAGTCCAAAAGGCTTCGGCCATTTCAAATTTTGAGCAATTTTCTCAAACTGTGGAAAAATTTATCAACTGTTTTTTTTTTTTTCACAAAATTTGGGAACCAAACGTATATTTTTTTACTGCATCAAAATTAATTGTTCTGATTTTGATTGGAATATAGTGATGCTTTCTTCTTTGACCATTTCAACTTTCATTTTCTCCATCTCTAACCCTTCCTTCATTTCAAGTTCTGCCTGTTTTAATTTAAATTCATCTTCTTTTTTTTCTTTTCTCTATCTCTAACCTTTCTTTCATTTCAAGTTCTGCCTTCCTTTCTTCTTTTCTTTTTCCAACTGTTTTAATTTATGTTCATATTCTAATTCAAGCTGTTTTAATTTGAAAGCATCAACATTTTCGACCTTGAGTTCAAGAGCCTCTTCATCTAAAATTTTTGCGTCAACTTATTTGTCTATTACCAAATTTTTATAATTTGTTTTCTCATAGATACTCTAAAGTCTAATTTCAGATGTTTAGCAAGCAACACTAATTCCCCTTTCTTTAAATTATCAAACCCATCCAGGTCTGGCGTTTCCAAAATTTACCGGCATCAAATGCCATTTTGTGGAATTTTGTTGGCTAGTTCTAATAAAAATACTGAACAAATATTTAATGATATATTTACGTTATCCTGGACACGAGCCTTCAATTTTGTTACGACCAGAAAAACGACTTTTAAGTGTAGCCAACAAAAGACACAAATCAATAATAAAATTTAACAAGATTTATTATACATTAATTTACAAGAAGTATTACACAAATAGAAATGTGAACTTAACTGTCAAAATATGAGTCCAATCTTTTATCTTTTCTTTATCCGGCAATCTTCACGGGAATCCACAAAATATTACGTCCAATAGGTCACAATTTAGTATGATGTTGTTAGTAAATAAAAGTGTCAATCCAACTGCTGAGAATGTTGATTTCTATCGACGTCTAAGTCTATGTCTAACTTTAGGGTCTGCATATATATACTTGTAACGGAAACTTCTAGATAACTAGAGATGTTTAAATTACGCATCGTTTGCCATGATTATTCTGGAAACATTATGTAAGTGAAATAGAAAGTTCTAATCATTCCATGAGTATCTATGATTGTTCCAATGATTTCTAAACAGCATAGTTGTAACACAATGTATCATTTGTACACAATGTTAACAATACATAATGTTAACATTGTTAGGCCACACAAAACAAATTAGGCCATCTAAATAAATATGATAGTTACAATATCATAACATTGTGTTGTGTGTACTGTTTGTCTTTTCGTCATTTTCCGTTTTTTTTTTTTTTTTTTTTTTGGCCATGGCATTGTCAGTTTGCTTTCGACTTGTGAGCTTGAATATGCTTTTGATATCTTTCGCCTCTCTTTAAAGTTAAATTGATGTTGAGCTTTTTATATTATCGTGAGGATTTGTCAATTTATTTTCAAATTTGCTACCCAGTATATATACAGTGAACTTGATCCTGTTGATATGTTCATATATTTTGTTTTATGATTACATATATATATATATATATATATATATATACAAGTCTAAATTGAAAACAACGTTCAAACCTATGATTGCGTTGGATACAAACCGCAATTTTATACGTGTGCATGCAAAACAAATTTCTTTGTAGATGGGTCTAAATACAGCACAAACAACATTTTCCAAAAGACCAAAAAAGTGAAAAAGTATATTTTAACAAAACGCATTTGACTAGCAGGTCGAACAACGGATGTTCTTAAACCCTGCTGACTGCCATGGCGATTGCCAAATAAACGGATCACAGATGTAACACAATGGATCTTAATTATATTAATTTAATACCAAACAGAAAACAATAAACTTGCGGAAAAGATGGTATACCGCAAACATGAGGTGCAAAATTTGTACACCATATCCGGATTTCGACAATTAATGTCTCTTCAGTGATGTTAGGAATCGAAACGGTATTTGGAAGGCCATATAATTTACCTCAATTTGGGATTGACTCTTGAATTTTGAAGAGTCGAAATAGGATGAACGGATCATATAAACCCGAAGGCAAATATAATACAAGCCCAAACGAAAAATATAAACAAGTCTAAATTGAAAACAACGTTCAATAAATATATATAAACAAGTCTAAATTGAAAACAACGTTCAAACCTATGATTGCGTTGGAAAAACCGCAATTTTATACGTGTGCATGCAAAACAAATTTCTTGTTAGAGGGTCTAAATACAGCACAAACAACATTTTCCAAAATATCAAAAAGTGAAAAGTATATTTTAACAAAACGCATTTGACTAACAGGTCGAACAACAAATGTTCTTAAACCCTATATATAAAACATGTAATTTTTATTCAGACATTCTTATATTTCACTAGCAAACAAATTTTATCTGAAGCTATCATTTTGATCTGAACAGCTTTAGAAGACTGAATAAATATTCATATTTCATTGATGGTCTTTCAGTCAATTTTCAGACTTATCCACTGCGGTTAAATCAGAACTGTTCAGAAAATTCGTTTGCAGTCAATTAAGATCTGTTCAGTCTATATTCAGACTGTCCAAAAGTTGTCATTTACCTGTATACCTCAAACTCATACTGAAATGTCTGACAACCTACTGAACAGTACTAAATTTGCAACAAGCGAATAGTTGTCTGAATAGAACATAATTTACAGCAGTGGACAAGTCAAAAATGACTGATTGATTATTGTTCAATCTGTTCAGATGAAGTTAAGATCAATATGACCGTATTAGACTAAAATTCGTTTATTACACTAAGTGTTCTCTACTGATCACACTGAAATTGGTTTGGAAAGTATAGTTATTATTTAGTTTTATTACAATTATATACGCGTACTTATAGCGGTTCAAAGCAATAAGATGTACAAAGAGGTATAATATCAATGTATCTCCGTAAGCAACAAAACATCTTGTAAGTGGTTCATTTCAGTGACCATATACATTACGTAGATGGAGCAAACTACTTCACGTGAATTTTTGTAGAATTGTCAACCCACCATTTTTCTTAAAATGTCCTGTACCAAGTCAGAAATATGGCAGTTGTTATCAAATAGACCGTTTCTATGAATGTTTGCGTTTGGTTTAGTTGCACTTCAGTGCTTCTGTTGTTTTATTGTTTTCCTCTTATACTTGATGTGTTTCTCTCGGTTTTAGTTTGTAACCTGGATTTGTTTTCTGTCATTTGATTTATGACTTTTGAACAGTGGTGTACTATTGTTGCCTTTATTCTTCCTTATAAAATCTGGTTCAAGCCGCTTATGTTTTATAAGAAATAAAAACACGTTATAAATGTTATGCGTCCGAAACGCATTTTAGCATAGAACTTCCGAAATTAAAAATAGAAATGATCAGTTGCGAGAAAATTGTAAGTTTGGATAACAATTTACAAATTATATATCTTCGGTATGAAGAAATATTTACGTTCCTTATCTTTATCATACCGCTCCTTTAATACTAACTGAAACACTCATCGTGGATTTTTCATAGTTTGAACAGCAAAAATATTCTCTGTAAAATATACAAAAAAACTTATGTATTCATTCTGACGTAATAATTACTTGTTTATACATAAAAATTTATTCAGACAATAATGAACCGTTTTGTCATACAGCCCCTAATGTATTCAGGTATTTATACAACATTGCCTTTCAAAGTTTGAGCGTTCCAGTTGATAAAAGGAAATCCATATAAGCGCTTCAGATGCATCAAACTTCTAAATGCTTTTTTATGTTATACAGCATAACTATTCTAGAAAAGAAGTAACACGTCATTTAAACAAAATAACTATTGTATATGTTCAATAACACTTTTGAATGGAATGAAACATGTAACAATGTCTAATTAAATTTTGTGGATGGATTAAATCAGTATAAACAATTAGTTGGACTTAAAATATTTTAAAATAGATAGATTGATTTTGCCACGATTTATCTACTACTTTCATTTGGGTTAAACTGAACCAAATACAAACAAAATACGATCATGAGGATTAATAAATGATTTCTTTTTCAAAGTGCAAACACGCGTTTTACATGCCATAAGCGTACCAAAATCTATTTCCGATGCTTTTCGTCATAATAATACTTTGATAGAAGAAAGAAAACGCATTATCGTAAACTTCCAAAATTCACGAGGAATGCGTTAATGTTAAATTATTTATTGAGTTTGAGTTTTGAATTAATTTTCTTGAAAAAATAAGAACGTTTTACTCTGATTGTTTATTCGGTGTAAATTTTGGTATTTGTGGTGAGTTTTTTATAACCTCTGGTTCGATACCACTGCTGGTGGAGTTTTTCTCCGGAGGGTATCACCAGCCCTGTAGTCAGCACTTTTGTGTTGGCATAAATTATCATTGATTTGGTCATAGTTATAAATTAACTGTTAATAAAGCTTTGAATTTTTACTGCGCTCCCTGAACGAAGAAAGAGAAAATTTTATATACCTGCATTAAGAAAACATAAACTCAATATTATGTTTGAATAATTTACGCCACTCGAAATCGTCCAGAATAATCAAATTAAAATTTGAAGATTCCAGTAACATTTGCTAGCTTTTTCTTATAAACCGACTACAGACGGCATATCAGTTTCCCATTTCTCAGCAGTAACATACCCTCTGCTCCGTCGAATGGTGTGTTCATATCTCAATTGATACGTTATGCTCGTGCATGTTCACACTATACTGACTTCATATACAGGAGTGTGCTCCTTACTCAGAAACTGCTCCAACAAAGTGTTGAGGAGGAAAGATTAAAATGACACTCCGTAAATTTTATGGAGACCATCACGATTTGGTTGATCTATACATTGTGTCTGTGTCTAAACTAAATAATGACATTTTCACCACGTCTAAGATTGTGGTTTAACATCTATGTCATCTGTCTGTTAAGTACCGAACGTGACCTATTCCCGAATGTGACTGTTATACAGAATGTGAATTTGCATTGCTATACGACGTGTCTCGGTATTTTGTACATCCAACATTCATGTATTTATTTTTGATGTTTCTGTTATGGATTCGGTTTGATAATTAGTTATGTCTTATCGTTTGTAGTCCAACTAATTATATAATTGCCTTTCCATAACATCATTGTCATGAAATTTGTTTGGACGAATATTGTAAAAGTAATTGTATAAAGTTCGAGATTGCATGTTAGTTACGTAAGCACATCACTGTTTTGATATCCTGTGGTGTTTGCCGTTGATGGAATATGTTCGTTGTTGTTCTGTTTTTGTGCTGTATTTCTGTCACGTAGTGTTGTCATTTTAGCGATATGTTTTAACATTGTAATAAAGCGGGGATTTTTCTAGCCATTAAACCAAGTTCAACCCACCATTTTTTTTTAAATATCCTGTACCAAGTCAGGAATATGGCAGTTGTTATCAAATAGTTCGTTTCTATGTAGTTGGCGTTTGTTGTTGTTGCACTTCCTGTTTTCCTTTGTTTTCCTCTTATCGTTTATGTGTTTCCCTCGGTTTTGGTTTGTAACCCGGATTTGTTTTCTGACTTTTGAACAGCTGTATACTACTGTGCCTTTATATATCACCTCGCACTAAATGACAATATCATTGTACATGTGAACATATTGTAAACACAACACATGAAAACTGTTGATAAAAGACAATATATTCATAGTTACAACAAACTAATCTTCCCTGATGCCCTAACATACAAATTACAATACAATCAAAAACAGATATTTACACATAGAGTGTGATGCAATATCGTTTTCATTCCAATCTTGTCACATTAGGTTGTTCCCTTGTTTTGATAATCTTGAAGATCAAAACTCGTCGTAGATACCAGGATTAAAATTTTGTACGTCAGACGCGCGTTTTGTCTGCATAAACTAAAAAATGTCAAAAAGGCCAAATTAAGTACGAAGTTGCAGAACATTAGGGACCTACAATTCGGAAAGGTTTTGTCAAATAAAGCTACGGTAATTTACTCCTATCATAACAGATAAACTAACAGGGTATTGATTGTATAAATCTTTCTAGTATATTTAATCAGTCCACCGCCAAACATAGAAATACATAATTATTACGTAAACGTATGTCAAAACAGTCAAATTTTAAAATATCAGTTATATCAACTACCAATTTGGAGGATAGTTTTCCTTCATCATGAGCTTGTGAAACGCTGGAGTTTATGTATGATTGTATGACCACGTTACAGCTAGGCACTTCGTCATCGTTTAAGACAGAGGTTGTGAGCTTTTATAAAAAGAAGGAAAACATCGTCTTTCATCGAAACTAAATTGTAAAGAGTGTCATGGGTCATCCAATGTGCTCTTTCATAAAAAGCAGCGGGAAAGTAAAATTCATCAATTGAGAAGAAACGAAAAGGCAACAACCCACAAATTACTTCATAAAAATCTTATAATAAGGAGAAACTTCACAAAAATAACGGTTGATTTTCTGGAAGGATAAACATGCTTCACTTATGGCACCTGTCGTGTTGCTCATGTAAAGTTGTTGCTTTACTTCGTTTGTTTCGTCTTGATTGCCATGAGCTTGCGTTTTATAAAAACAGTACACCATTCATAAAATTGAGAATGGAAACGGAATGTGTCAATGAGACAACAACCCGACCATTCTTAATAAACCAAGTAAAATGACAATTTCAGGTGAAACTCCTGAATTTTTGTTTTTGTTTTTTTAAATTGAACATACTTTTATAACTTTTAACGTGTTTGTTTTCTGTTTTATAATTAACAAATTTTCTTACAAAAATAGAATAACTATTTTTCAATATTGATGTTTTTAAACAAGACTAAGACAGTGTCTGCATTTGCGTATCACAGTGATTGTTGGAAACAAAGCCTTCGGTGTCATTGTGATTTAAAAAGTGTAAAAGTGTGTCTTACCAATTTAAAAACAATACGCAAGAAAGCTATTTGTTTCAACACCACAGATCAACTTTGATATCACCACAAGTTCAGACAACGTGAGCATAAACTCAACATAGCCCACACAAGCTTTACTTTCTATCATATAAAAACTCGACATAAGATAGATTTTAAAAACAAAAGACATCAATTCGTGAGATCCAAGAATTGTGAATGCTAAGATTTAACTACTGATGATAAATGAATATAGAAAATTATCAATCATTTCGACTTTTTGTTTCACGACCAAAATAAAATTCCAATACGGACGTAATTCATCCATAATCGAGAATATTTTGTATCTGGATACTTTTAATTATTTCCTGATATGTCATGAACTACATTTTATTTTACATCAAACATAATTAACAAACATTATCCCCGAAAAATTACTTGATCGTATATAGAATAACTATGACGCATTTCCATATTTTTCAGTTGTCTTAAAAATAAGTTTCGATAAACGTCACTGGATATCATACTTTTGAGTAAATAGCTGTAGAACCATTTTATTTGAAATTGATCGTATCAAAACTTGTCAAAGGACAGATATATTACTCAAGGTTATAAATCTTTCATAATCATTTCCAAAGTGTTACCTTGCACATTGACACTGACCAAAAGCTCCTTAGTTAAAAAGAAAAATACACGACTCAATGAACGTTATAGCGAATGACAGCTCTGGTCGAACAGATTTCATATATTCAGTATATTCAGTGTTTATGAAATGGTTTTGATAATTATACAAGAATTTGGTCTTGAGCGTATACCGAATGCATTCTATTTGTTAATGTAATCTGAAAAAAGTTTATATTGTACATCACTTTGAATATTTACAAGCTTATGATGTTTAATAGGTAAAAAGTATAACAAACATATAGAACTTGAAGGCAAATTCAAAAGGGAAGTCCATAAAACTGATAAAATCAAACGATATCAATCAACGTTTATTTTATTTACTATTAAAAAAACTATTTTACTGAATATATTGCGACGTGATAACTGTATAGATAACTGCATTTTACAATTTGGATGTACTTTTAAATATGTTATACATGTGCAGTATTTTATAAATCTAGTACTTGCGTTTTTATCAACAATCGCATTTATAAATGCACTCAAACTTTTCAGAATTCGCAGTTATTTAGCCAAATCATACTAGTATTTTGAACAAATTAAATTCTAAATAAACAGTCAAAATATTACAGCAATTTCGTCAATATTTTCATTTATCATGACATAATATTGACACTGGTAAGTGATTTTGCAGAGTCCTATTCCATTTAGGACATATATTACCTATTCATTTCAAATACAGTTTAGTTTTTACATTATTTGCATCGTTATATATTTAATAAATATAAAAAAGAGCCAGACTTTACCAAAGGGACGATCATAAGTCGAAGATAAAACAATGGTAAAAAAGAATAACTATGAAAAGACAATCATCAGTCCACAATTCACTCACTGAGCAATACGAAATTTAATTAATGATCTATATCTTTTAATCGCTACAATTAAAAATTAATCAACATTTTTCATGTTTGTTTATTCTTAAAAAGACTTCAATTGCTAATTATTAGTTAAAGGGAAAATACTAACCTTACATCCTTGTCAAAACATGTGTTGTTGTCATATCTTGTTAAACCCCAACCACGCTACTTATTAAAGTGAAGAACAAAATGATCAAGCCTCCCAACATTTCTCTTTCATGATCCAAATACAAGTCAAATAAGGAAATAATTTCAATAATAATGTGGAATATTATGTATTTTAATGGTTTTGAGTGTTCCAGGATGCGATTAAGTACTAATCATGTAAACCAAAACACAATCAATACTTATTGTTTACCGGTTTTCGAAAGGAAATGTGTAATGCTTCCTTGTACATTGTATAATAGTATTTAGGTATGTCTGTTAGTTTGTTTTATTTCAAATGTTTTGATTAGATATCTTAAGTTCCATTTGAAGTAGTTTACAAGTATTTTAGTATAGTCTTTTGGGCTTTAATGACACTTAACATTCCTCTTTTTGGTGCTTACATTCAAAACAAATCACCACACCTTAAACAATATCTCCAAAATACGATTATGTTTTAAGCTGAACGGACAATTTCAAAGATTAACTTGGTTAAATTGGCAAAACTTTTTTCAAATGTTGTACACAAACATCAAATATTTATTTATTGCAGAAAGTGATGTATTAACCTTGAAGTCTTTTTTGTTTTGTTGTTGTTGGGTTACGGTTTGATTGGCGTATATAGTTCATTGTCTTTACACAGTATTTGCAAAAAAGTATTAACGTTTGAAGCGGATGAATATTTCTACAAGACTGGTAATGCCAGGACAATTCCATTCACATTACCAAACATGAGTTAAAGAGAATGCTGATATTAGCGGTAAAATCAATAGCTGAAAAGATAGATGTCTCAAGTATATTGTAATTGTGTTTAATGTGTTTAAGATAATTGTATTTGTTGGTGTTTTGACAGATTGTGCATTTGATAATTTCTTGATTCGATAACAGAACTGTGATTATTACAAATTAAGGCGAAGTGTACGTAATTAACTATTCCACAGATTGTTTTTTTTTAAATTTCACATATGGATTCTGCTTGTTAAATTACATCAGAAAATAGAATAAAAAAAAAGGGGTAACCGTTTTCGTTTTTGAGATACCAGCTGTTGAAATTAATAGCATGATACGTCAAAAATACAAAGGATACATAGGGAAAATCATAAAAATAGTTTGATTTATAGGGAAGAAATTGAAAATGTTCGGTGACGTTATTGATATCTACAGTACTGTCGCCTCAAATTCTACATTATAGTGCTATTATTCTGTAAAGTGTAGTAACAAAATTGTGAGTGTGTATCATCCATTTTCCTAATAAATGCAAATGTTCTAGCTTGATAAACATGATGAATTGATACGGAAATAAACTGGTAGTATATTTTGCCTAAAAAATTGTAAGTTGGCAAATAAATGTTCTGTAAGTGAAAGAAAATTACTGTAGGCTCCATCTTTTCTATATTAGACCGGTTTCTGTACCTTTTTTGTAATACTTGTATTGTTCTAATTTTGATACTGAATAAAATATCGAGTTAAAACTTTTCCCAATTAACACAGTGTTAACAAAATGATTCTATACAAATTTGATTAACCGGTTATAATAAAGGGATCGCGTAATCACATTTATCATCTTATTTCTGCATGTTAATATAAATTTTAACGAAAAAGAACAGATCGGAGTTTTTGGTATAACTTCCCATAGCACATATTTCATGCATATTCAAGATGAAAATATAAACCTAATATGATCGACTACCTATTGCATTTACAACAAGATCATTCAAAGTGTTATGCCATAACTTTGTCATGATTGTGTATAGTGTAATGGCATTGTGTATAGTGTAATGCTATTGCATTGTGTATAGTGTAACGCTTTATCTGTACTGATGTAATGCTATACATGCTATAAGAATGTACCAAAGGCGATGTTATGAGAATACATCCAGTATGATGCTAAAATATGTACCTAATGTAATTTTATGAATATGTACCTAGTATAATGCAAGGCGACTGTTCTTAATATAATGCTATACGGGTTAACATAGTGTAGAACCATACGAATATTGCCTGTATATATTGCAAATGCATTGCTTTTTATTAATATAATATAAAAATTAGGAGATGCATGACTGCCAATGAGACAACTACCCGCCACAGTTCAAATGAAGTGGATGTAAGGAATTATTATAGGCAACCATACGGCCTTCAACAATGAGAAAAACCAAAACCGTATAGTCGGCTAAAAAAGGCCCAGACATGAAAGATGGTAAACAATTCAAAAGGAAAACCAACGGCCCAATTTATAACAAACATTTTACGAAAACAAAATATAGTTACAACCAGTGACAACCAATTCATTGACAACCACTGAACCACAGGCTTCCGAATACTTGTTATAAAATTTTGAACTAGGTGATAGAATAGAGCTGACCGTGCGAGATCCTCATGGATAATCAAGGTCGTTAAACATTCCTTGTAATCGAATTTGGAATTGTTTCTGCAGAGTTTATTTAAAATGGATACAGTTAGTTTTAAATTAAAATAAAAAACCGTCTTTAAAATGCTATAAAATGTAAGAGCCTTTTAAACTCAATTCATCTCTCATTACACCAAATATGAAATTGCAGTTAAAAGTACCACATTATTGTCTTGACATTTAGATTCAATTTCCCCATATCTTGCGGACGGAATAGAAGACACCTGTTATTTTCTGCACCTGTGGATAAAGTTGAATGATTCTTAGATAAATATTAGAGTGCTGAATTCTTAGTTTATGTGTAATGTTTTGTGGACTGAATCTGGTGGGTTTTTTTGTTTTTTGTTTTTTTTTGTTATCTTTGTTCTTAGACTTGTTAATGTTGCACTAGTTGTCTAATTACCCCCTTGGTATCTTCTTACCTTTTATATTAATATACACCATGTCCTAAAATTTTCAGTGACATAAAAAAAAGAACATACCAACGTCTTTCTAATTCACATGTCATAAAATTACTCGTAGTCTAAAATTTTACGTTACCGTGTGTATTTCATTCAAAACTACGGAATTTTTAAAAGATACTGTCGGCTCAATTCTGGTTGATTTAAATCAATTTGATACGAAAAAAAATCACAATTGTCACTTGTTTATTTGCTTATTTGGTTATTATTCTGCTGTAAGGCGTTTTTACTTTCTGTTGATATAAACACGGGTACAAGTCGTATTATGTACAATCTCCTGCGTGTCTAAACAAAACCAGTGGTAATAGAGTCAGACTAACTATAACAATGGGATACTCTGATTTCTGATTGGAGTCATTCAGATAATTTTTTTGAGGTTTTCAGACAGCACAGGCGTGCTTGTTTGGATTCGTGATAGATCGCGCGAAGTAATTTCTCTTTCGTGTTCCCCTTTTTTTCTTTCTTGGAGTAAGGGACATAACTTACGTAACTAACGACGCACTTTTTTTCATACCGAATTCCGCTAGAGGCGTGCAAATACGTACACTTCGCATTGAATAAATTATGGATTATGCAATAAAATATAAAATAATAACACTGACATGTATTCAAATGGCTGAACATTAAGCTATAGGTGTATGTTGAAAGAGTTAGTCTCATGACTTCATTGAGAATAACGATGTAAAAATCTAAAGATAAAGAAAAATGTCATCATTCAATCTATATAGGCGTTTGTTTTTTTTATTCAGAAAAATATATCAGTAAGGTATGCATACATGCAGGTGTATATTCCCTCTGAATGCAAACATACATAAATATCTAATTGAAATGAAATTAACATTAAATCTGATCATTGTATTTACTAATCCTGCAAATTATCTTTTAACGACTCGTAAAATTTCATCGTATGGTGCGTGTAACGACAAGATGAACAACAGAACCAATGAAGATAGTTATACACCAACCTATAGGACACATGATTTCATTAATTAAGTGTAAAAATTGAATAAGTTTCAGCTATATTTGATTTTGTTTTCACTAAAATATAAAAATAAAATAAATTATTGCAATTTCTTTCGCCTCTTCCGTCAAGCGATTTTAACCCAATAATGGGTCAAAGCTCGTGTCTTGTCTTGTTACTATGTACACACGGAATTACATTGTAGCAGTTTATCTTTTAAAAGAAATGAGAAATATACCAAAGGGACATTCAAACACATAAGTCGAAAATAAACTGACAACGCCCATGGCTAAAAAAGAAAAGCAACAGTACACAAAACACATAGAAAACTAAAGACTGAGCAAAACGAACCCCATAAAAAACTGGGGGTGATCTCATGTGCTCTGGACTTGTAAGCAGATCCTGCTCCACATGTAAACCCGTCGTGTTGCTAATTTAAGTACAAGCACGGTGATAAGTCTAATTTGGTAGATCACATTCTAAGAAAAGGGACAGGATGTAGTTGCAACAATTGGAACATTTCTGTTGCCATCTGTTAAACGGATATTCCGTAACGGTCATTCAAATCGTGACAGCGTCAGTAAAATTGACGAAGGATGATTTTAACTTTATCACTTGGAACTCATGGTTTAATAGCTTCCTTGTGAACAGCAACCATTTATCAAGGAAATCATGATAGGGAGTACAATCCCTGGAATATCATATCAACTGGGAGATATATACTCCGTATGCAGGCGCTGCTGGAATGTTGCTACATAGAAATGATAAGTTAACAATTTGAAAGCTGAAATTATCTCTTCTGCCGTAAAGCGTTGTTTTCAACGGACCCTGATTGTCCATTTCTAGATGTAAGTCAAGATATGAGACAGACTTAACCATGTTAACTGTACCTGAAATATATATATATATAGATATATAAGATTTTGTAAATGTTGAATGTACAAATAAGCCAACATTTTAAAATTGCTTTATATAACAAAAGGTCATAACAATAATTAGAGGAGTCCGTTTGCCCCATATGTGCAGTATTTTTTTTATGAATTTTTTAAAATATTAATTTTCATGATTTAAGATTTCGAAAAAAAAACGGTAAGGTAAACAACGTTTGCCAAATTGTTTTTTTTTTCCTTTTCACATCCGATCAGATGAAGCTATTCAAATTCGTACACCCGAGAAGCTTAATAGAACGAGAGCAAAATATTGTTTCCTATTTGGCTAAAAACGTAGATAATCTGCTTTGAGTAAACTTTATATTCACCGCGGTAAAAATCACGGGAGGTAACTATAAAATTGGAACAGCTAACATGTACCTATAAATAGTTTTGTTCCCATACAACGTCAAACTTGTATGCTTATTACGACTTGCATTCTCATTTTCTTCTTCTTTTTTTCAATGTTATTTTTTTCAATAAATCTTATTGAGCATTTCAACTTATAAAAGTAAGCAACTGCCAAAGCAGATAGTATATTAAGTATAAAAGAAGCAGTTAAATATCTTTAACAAACACTAGAAATTGGAGATGGATAAAACAGTAATATAATGAAACAATTATTGACTTTTGATATCAGTTGATACAATGATTGATTTGCAGCAATGACTGGCAATATTGATCGTTAAATATAAAAAGTGTCATACTTCAATTTTTGATGTTCATGTTTAAATTGTTTTATCTTGTATGTCAAGATTGCCACTAATCATGCTTATCAGAAGTAAAATGAAAATTCTGATGGTTGCTCTTTGTATCAGAAAAAAAAACACATCGTACAGTATGATAACTTGTATTATTAAATTATTGACTTCTGAAGAGGTTGATACAATCTTATCGGTCCTTGCTGCAAATAAATCATGATTGCTGCGAATAGGAATTACTGGTGCAGATATATAAAACAAGATCCAGATTTTTTGGCATTGATTTTCTTGAAAATGCTATAAAAAAAGATCAATATGTTCTCTTCCTGAAGTCGTAAAGTAATCCTGTTCTCCATCAGTATCCGTCTGATTGCATCTTTAAATTAAAGTTTAATTGTACTGATAACATATAGAAATCAAATATTTATACATCAGGAATTTTGAAAAATCAAACATCCAAATCGTTTTTCAAGAATCAAGAATTGAGCATTTATATATCAAAGATGTATATTGTGATTTGAAAATTTCCATAGTAAAAAAAAAGGTTGTATAAAATTGACACATATTACTGTTTTTGGTAACAATATAAACAAGTAGCGCTCTGTTTTTAGATACATAAAAAATGACATACGTGTACTTGTGGTCTCACGGTCGACACACCCTTCAACATTGTCACATCTGTAATCAATATAAAAGTTTATATATGTTAGGCAGCAGTAATTTCAAACTTATCTGTAGCACTTACCCCAATTATAACATTGTTCGTGTTGCTCTGTATATGAGTTTATGTCCGCGTGTGTGTGTTTTTTTTTTTTTTTTTTTTTAGAAAATTCTGTTAATATCATAGTGAAATCATTTTTGTTTTTGAACTTCCTACTAAAATTGGGGCTAAATACGGTGTTGCAGATTGGTAAGAGGCTCCTGTCCCATATGCTGTATAGTTTACAAAATTTTAATGTTCGAAACGTTCAATATTTGAACTATAATTGTCAAAATAAGATAGCAACAAAAAGGTAAAGACAATTAAATATATTGGATACCTCCCAGAGAACCGAAAATTTCTCATTTACATTCATTCGATATTGACCTAAGTTATTTCAACGATTTTTTTTTCGGTGTAAATCCATTCACTAACGATAGTCCGAAAGTTATTTTATTATTATTTATTTTAAAAGTCGAGTTTACACACACATTCATTCCATAAAATAACCTACACTACTTCACATCAATTACAATGCTGAACCGAATAATTTTTATGAATGATAATTAAAGGTACTGCGTTATCTGCATCAGTATTCATAATTGCAATGCTACTGAAGAGAATTTACAAATGTGTAAAGTTTTGCTATAAACAAATGAAATTCAATCTTTAATACAACATTTGAATTATAATAAGATAAAGTAGTATATCAAAATTACTACTTATCTCATTCATTTAAATTCCTTAGCTTTTAAATACTTTTTCCTGATGAAGGTTTCTCCTGAAAAGTCTTCAGTCGTTTAAAATTTATAAAGTGTTGTTTTCGATTTTTAACGGTCCATAAATCGTCAGCCAAGAAACATGTCTAGTAGTATCCTAATCAGAATCTCCAAAAATCGGTAATTAAGTCTGATAGATTAAAGGACATCTTTTAGTTGCGTACGGCAGTGCGAATATGTCTCTAGCAAGTGCAGACATTGAGGAAATGTAATGGCCAACAATTTAGATATTCCAACCAGAGAAGAGTTCATTTCAGTCTGTCAATCTCAAAAGTAGTTTTGAGCTAAGTATAAACTGTGTTTTGTTTTAATACTTTCACAGATAAAATGTTCATTGTCTAAATTCTGTTTCGTAAACGGCAATGTGTAGAACAAATTTATCAAATGTTATTTTCCTTTATATAGAGGATATCTTCTCTAAAACGACATGCCCATATTCATGTATGGTAGATCCTTTTTTCGGAGTGTACATCAAAGCATAACATACATGTTTCGCATATATTTTTGTTAAAATTTTGTTTACTGTACAATACAAAGAATCTAATTTTTGATGATGTTAAATACCACAAAACATTGAAATAGGATGACATCATGAAAGGGACAGTTTTTCATCAGTGAAGTCAGTTTTATAGCAAAAGTTTAATAAGTCTAATCTATATAGTCTGCAAAATTGCAGTAGTGCGAAACGGTAATCTTGAAGAATGGGCCAATCAGAGTTTTTTTTATTTCGTTCTATCATTCCATCATGGAATGATATTTGTGTAAGACAACATATGTAAATAAAGGCAACAGTAGTATACCGCTATTCGAAATTCATAAATCGATTGAGAAAAAAACAAATCCGGGTTACAAACTAAAACTGAGGGAAACACATCAAATATAAGAGGAGAACAACGACACAACAGAAACACAACACTCAAATGCAACACACACAGAAACGAACTATAATATAACAATGGCCATTTTCCTGACTTGGTACAGGACATTTTAAGAAAAAATGGTGGGTTGAACCTGGTTTTGTGGCTAGCCAAACCTCCCACTTTTATGGCAATGTTAAATATAACATTAAAATGATAACATTACATGACAGGACTACAATACAAATAAATGGGAGAACAATCAGGAAAGAGACACACACAAATAATAGCTATCAAAAGGTACCAGGCTTATGATTTTTAAATACGCCAGACGCGCGTTTCGTCTACATAAGACCCATCAGTGACGCTCAGATCAAAAAAGTTCGGAAGCCAAAACAAGTACAAAGTTGAAGAGCATTGATGACCAAAAGTTCCAAAAAGTTGTGTAAAATACGGCTAAGGTTATATGCCAGGGATAAGAAAATCCTTAGTATTTAGAATAATTCATACTTATGCAAACAGTAAATTTATAAAAATGACTATATAATAGATATACATGTTAACACGGAAGTGGTGACTAACTACAGAATAAAAACGAATACGTAAAACAACCTAAATCAGCACATAAATAAGGCCCAGCATATTATAAAGACAACACCAGATATCACATGCTAGTATGCTGAGAACTCGCATTGCGAAATGCCATGAAAGAAAAGGTACGATGGCAAAATAAAATAAATAAATTCTAAACTGTTCTTCTATATATGTCAAGTGTGACTCATGTAAATGAGAGACGAACCCAACAGCACAGAAACCAGACTAAATCTTTGAATAAAGTATATGAAAGGCGTGTTGGAATGTTGAAATGAAAGACCTACCCAAACATCGCAGATCATCTCAGAAGATGTCGAGAACTGAACAAATTGTCTAACCTTTTTATGACAACATTTGTGTCTATACCATACATATTCTTCTTTGAATTCGGGCAGTTCGCTAAAATCTATATATTCATTGTAAGCTGCCACCTTCCACCAACCATAAATTATGCCAAAAAAAAACCAAACAAATACTAAAAAAATTGAAAACAACACGTTTAATAATTTCATGCGTCCGAAGCGCTTTTCTGGATTTACCTTCATCAGGAACGCTCAAAGCCAAACATTTGAAATCCGAGGATGTATAAGTACCGAAACAGTTGAAGAGCTATATGACGAAAATACCTAAAAAAATAGCCAAATTCATCTAAGGTCAACTTTGCCTGAGGGAGTTGAAACCTTATTTTCTTTATAATTTCAAAATTTATAAACGGACAATTTTAGAAAGGTTTGTTATAAATCATGTCAGTACCGAAGTACTGACTACTGAGCTGATGATACCCTCGGGGACTGATAGTCCACCAGCAGAGGTATCGACCCAGTGCTGTAAAAAATTGAAAACAACACGTTTAATAATTTCATGCGTCCGTAGCGCTTTTCTGAACATGCTAAAGAAATAACTACAGCTTGTCACATACGAAATATTATAATTAGCTATAAAAATAAGAAGATGAGGTATGATTGCTTATGGAACAACTCTCCACAATAGACCAAATTACACCGAAATTAGCCTTTTTGTTTAAGATATAATATCCATATGATCTGTCTTACCTTTGTAACTCTTTGCACATACATTCACGCGAACAGTGGTTACCAAAATAATTAAAAGCACAGGGTTCACAAGAATTACCCTTTCTCGACATGAATCCTAATTTGCAATCTGGAAAAGTAAAAGTTAAGGAGTTTTATTATGCTATAACAGTAGCTGTTAGAAGTAAAACGATTAAATATAACATTGACATTGAACTATTATGACGTAGTCTTCAATATTTTTCTATTTTTCAATTTATTTTCTATTCGATATATATACGGTATGTAGTTAATTTCTTGTCTTCTTTTTTACCATACGGCTGCCTATATACTTACGGATACATGCATCGTTGATTTTTTCATAGTTTGAACAGCAATAATATTCTCTGTAAAATAAAACAAAATATTAAAATTGATATTCATTCATTCTGAATATATATTCTTCTTTTGACGTATACATTGTTACTGATTACAGAAAGATATCCCAAGACAAGGTTGACCTAAGATGGTGTAAGAAAGATTTTCGCATATATGCTGATGGAAAATTCTTTATCGAGTTTACATTTGACAATCCTAATTTATCTTTGGAAACTTTGAATCATTTGAAAATGTTTATTGTGCTTTCACTGTTAGTTTTCGGTTAATTCTAACCTCCATCTCCGCATTTTTGTAAATGATTTTAATATTTTTCAGTTTTCTTGGGGATTTTTAATAACTTAAAATTAAGCTTTTTCGAACATTTCAATGTGTTAAGTTAGCTTTCCAAAGTGGTTTAGGAAAACAAAAATAGGTATATTCGGTGAACTTTAAAAGGTATTTGTTTTTTCCCAATTTTTATATTCATATACTGTAATAACAAACCAATTTATGTCTTTCTTTTATTTATGTTGTAGTTAGTGACATGATTGTCTGTTAATTGAACATTATTAAATCATGTTCACAAGTAGCCAGGTTTGTCCAACTTTGACCACCTTAAATAGAGTGTTGTTACAAAGTTCATAATTTCATTGATCAAAGTTTCAGATGATTAATAGTCTTTTAAAGTCGTCTTTAATTCATTTACAAAATTTCAGCGGTAACCGTTTTGCGTCAGGAAATATATTATGATGAATTTACATTTAAGAAATATTTCAGTATGTGCATGAATATATACTATTGTTTGTCTATTTGTCTTCCTCTTTTTGAGCGATAGCGTTGTCAGTATATTTTCGATTTATTAGTTTGAATGTTCCTTTGGTATCTTCCGCCACTCTTCTCTGATTTGAAAAGTAGTTTTGAAAAATATAACTGTGATTTGGAGACCCATACAGACACAAACGACTTTACTCATACCATTATGGTAATACTATAAACTAATATCGAAATGCTTGACACATATTCACTTGTAATTCATATTTTCCGGTTGTTTTTTTTTTTTTTTAATTTTGTTTGAATTCATTAAAAAATGCACTTCAACGTATCCTGAAATATTAATGAACTGCGACAATATTCTAAACAATAATTGAATTATGTCCGTATTGGAATTTTATTTCAGGCCTGCATTTAAATATCGGAATATTATATGACGCTATCAGCATTTATGGAAAACAATCATACGGACATAATTCTAGCATTGTTTAGAATATCATGTATTTTGCATTAAATATTCCAAGAAACGTTAATAGAGGTACGCTTTTAAAATCCAGCAAAATTGAAAATAAATCTTCTAAAACTTAACCCGGAAAACCTTTATTACAAATAAATAGAATAACTGTCAATTGTTCTAATTTTTTTTTTTTTTTTTTACTTTTAATAAATCTAAGGATGTTCTGTTCATAATTGGAAGGAAATTACGTACAATTAAGACAAAAATAAAATATGATTTTCATACATTCATTAAAACAGAATATAGAAATAATACGTCACTATCAAAGGCCAATATTGCCCCATTTGATTAAAATAAGCTTGCAAGTCAATAAATAAACGTTTTCGAAACCTTATTAATGCTACCTGTTACTAGACCGTTGGATGGAGATGAAATTCATATGTTCAAACCCTGCATTGTTTATTGTTTCTTTTTCAATATACATTTTAGTATGGAAAAAATCAAATATGACAATTTAAGTCAATTCATCGAACATGAAGTCGATAGAAAAAATCCATGTAAAATCTACATTATTTACCATATAGTTTTGAGTAAAAGACTGATCTAGTTTTTAAAAATATGTTTTAATTCATTAAGACATTACTACCTTGCATATCATTGCTGATCAAAGCTCAACTATGAAAAAAAGTGTTGCATTGTGATTTCGTACAGTAAATACATAACAAAAAGGAATAATTAATGGGTTTACGTGATACAATATGGTAGTGTTGATACTTTTAACGTTATTTGCTAGTATCTACAATAATAATGTGTTGAGAACAAATAGTTAAAGAAACTGAAAATGGGCAAAATGGCGTATTCAATCTTATAAATACGTTAGAATTGTTATAATTATAATAAAATACTAAGGATTAAACTTTACGGAGTGTTGAAAAATTAGATTAAGGCTACTATTAAATATTGGGCGCAGTTTATGTTCAATTTTCGACAAAATCGTGTAACATGTTTTTATTGTATGTCAGGTGACAAATATAACAGTGATATTAGCGATGGTCATGTTCATAAGTCGATGATAAAAGACAAAACTATGATCAAAAAGGAAAACCACGAGTAAACAAAAATCAGTCCACAAACTACTACATAAATAAAAAAGACTGAGCAACACGAAAATAAATCAAAGATTTATATATTTTTCTCGCTTTTCTTAACATTTTATCTACAATTTTCATTTTTGTTTATTTTTTAAAAGACTACAGTTGCGAATTATTAGTTCAAAGAGAATTTACTAACCTTGATATCTTGTCAACACATGTGTTGTTGTCATTTCTTGTTAAACTTCTGACCACACTACTTGTAAAAGTAAAGAGGAAAAGAATCAAGCCTTTCATGGTCCAAATAAAAGTCCAGTGGGGAAATAATTTAAACAATAAACATGATAAGTGAGATATTGCGTATTTTAAGGGTTTCGAGTGATTCAGGATACGATTAGGTACTTATTATGTAAAACCAAAACATTCAATACTTATTTGTTTATCGGTTTTTCGAAGGCAAAACGTTTAATCCTTCCTTGTACAATAGTATTCAGTTTATCTGCTAGTTTGTATTATTCCATCTGTTTTATCTGATATCTTGGGTTTCATTTAAACAAGTTTACCATTATTTTAGTATTGTCTTATGGTAGTTTATGTCACTTCACATTCCTCTTTCTGGTGTTTACATTCGAAACAAATCACCACTCCTTAAACAATATCTCCACTTTTACTACACAATAGCATACATTTTGTTGGATAAGAATGCCAATTTTAAAGAGAATTCATTAAGATTATATTTTAAGTTGAACCGACATTTTCAAAGATTAACTCTGTTAAATTGGCAACACCTTTTTAAATGTTGACCACAAAGACACAAATGTTACAGAAAAACGCTGTATTAACCTTGATGTATTTTTGTTTCTTTGATGTTGGTTTACGGTGTGATCGGCGTATATAGTTCATTCTCTTTACACAGTATTTGCATAAAACAAAAAAAGTCTTCATAATCAACGTTTGAAACGGATGACTATTTCTACAAGACTGGTAATTCCAGGGTAATTCCATTCATATCATCAAAAAAGGATAAAGAGAAGTGCTGATTTTAGTGCTAAAATCAATAGTTTATAAGAAAGGTGTCTCAAGTACATTGTAATTGCGTTTGATGTGTCTAAGGTAAATTATATTTGTTGGCTGTTTTTTTTTTCTCAGAAATTTGTATTTGATTACTTAATTACAATAACAGAACTGTGATTATTACAAAATATAATATGGATTATGAAATAAAATAGAATAACACTAACCTGTATCTAAATGGCTGAACATAAAGCTATAGGTCTATGTTAAAAGAGTTAGCCTCATGACATCATTTAAAACAACGATGTAAACATGTAATGATAAAGTAAAATCTTAGCACCTGCTCCATATAAACGTCTTATAGTGTTCTTTTATTTCTCTTTGTAAATTAAAACTTTTACTGTTTAGTCTAGTTTTGGTAATATCCATTTGACGTGTCTCGGTGCTTATACATCCCGTCATTGTGTTATTGTGCTATGGTTAATTTTGTATTCTTGTCTTTCGTTATTGCTTATGTGCTTTGTCTATATGATTTTTTGTTTTCTTTGTTGACATATTTGTTTGTTTTATAGTGATTAAGATTATAACACAATGCTTTCTGCTTTACCCTATATTTGATATTTTCAACTACTATCTTTGTTTGTTTGTTTGTTTAGTTCACACATTGTTGTCAATATAATGGAACTGTATGCGACTGTCATACAAGTGAGAGGTTTAGCTAGCTATAAAACCAGGTTCAATCCACCTTTTCTACATCAGAAAAGTGCCTGTACCAAGTCAGGAATATGACAGTTGTTATCCATTCGTTTGGTGTGTTTGAGCTTTTGATTTTGCCATTTGATTGGGGACTTTCCGTTTTGAATTTTCGGAGTTCGGTATTTTGTTATTTTACTTTTACAATTGGTGTTTATGAGCCTGAAATGGTAATTGCTGTCGACCGATATCAAATTATAAATTGCCAAAGAGTGCTTAATGGTTTTCTGGGTTTTGGGGTTATTCGAGTTAAGTTTCTACGAACCATGTTTACATAACCAATATGTATAAAAGTAAAACTAAATTTGTTTATAATTTAGTGGCTTTACAATACACCCATTCTGTGACATTACGACTCTTTCCGATATAGGAAGTTATATATTACTTCTATTGTAGAATTGATTCGAAAGGTTTCTTTTCTTAGATATAGATGCGATGAAGCAGCACGAGCTGTTATATGTAGCAGCGATAATTAGTATGTTGGGAGGATGTCGGCGAATATTATATAATTCATTGGCCATCACTCCTTTGGTAGAACTTCCACCTCTCTTTCGGTATCTTCCGCTTTATTTTTCCCACAATCTTCACTTTTTACACAATTTAGTTATAAAACGAAAATATAATAAAGGTACATGATTTGATAATCATTTTAAAATTTCTATTTCAAGCAAATGTATCTCATTATGGCATCATGATTCTAAATGTTTTTGATTCAAATAAAATATCGGTACGGTATGCATGCATGTAGGTGTATAATCCATCTGAATGCAATAATACATAAATATCTAATTAAATAAAATTAACACTAAATTTAATCATTGTATTTACTAATCGTGCAATCAACTTTTAACGACTCTTTAAAGATAATCGTATGGTTAGTTTAACAACAAGTTAAACAACTGATCACGAGTTGTCTGTCATTTTAACTGAGTAGCAAGTAATCAATCTTTAGACAGAGGCGCGGGTTTTCATCTTTCGGGTCAAATTGAGAATGGAAACGCGGAATGTGTCACAGAGACAACAACCCGACCAAAGAGCAGAAAACTGCCCAAGGTCACCAATGGGTCTTCAACACAGCGTGAAAATCCTGTACCCGGAGGCGAGCTCAGCTGGACCCTAAACAAAAATGTGTACTAACTAGATCAGAGAAATGGACGTCACACTAAACTCCGAAACATATAAATGAACCAAAATTTAAAAAACATACAACGGCCAGAGGCTTCCTTACCTAGGACAGTACCAAAATGCGGCTGGGTTATACATGTTTTGTGAGATCTCAACCTCCCTATAACACTAACCAATGTAGAATTAACAAACACACAGCAATAAATACAGTAAAACTCAGTTTAAAAAAGTTCGAGTCCGATGTCAGAATAGGAAACAGAAGAAACTAAGTAAAATGACAATGAAACATAAATTACCAAAGGCCTACTAGCAGTTTAATACTGACGTGCCAGCTCCAGTCCTCAATTAAACTGATTGAAAGATTCTGTCTTCATCATATGAAAATCAAGCGCAGTCCCTCCCGTTAAGGGTTTATTATCATACCATCATAAAATATACGAGAAGAAAATAACCCGTAGCATGCCAACAACTGGTTTTAGAATAATTCTGTTTATTATCGATGCAAAGACCCTATGAGTGAATCAATATTAATTCAAACAAATGCCATCTTAAATGACCTGACAACAGTATCGTAATTATATATCCCTTCTGGATAAGTCTGTTTAAATGTTTGTTTAGCTTTTGAGGTGAATGACGACATTTTTGTCCTTTGTATAGAATATTACAATAAAGGTTGGATATGAAATACCTGAACGTATAAGATGTCTGCACATTGATTTATATTTACGAATGATGTCCTTGTTCCGATGATAACATTTAATAAATGTTTTGACAAGTTTGTGATATCGGAAACCCTGGTGTAATAATTTTCAGTAATACAGAGATTTCTTTCGTTAAAATTAAAAACGTTGTTACATACACGAACGAATCGAACTAGTTAAGATATATAAACACCATAAGATGGTGACAAGGAATGTCACCCTCTAAAATGGATAATTAACAATAGGAAATGAAAATCATCTCTTTTATCGTAAAATTTGGTATAAAGCTTCCTTTAAAAATATTGATATCAAGATCCAGATAACATATCCAATGAATTTTACAAACTTATACAGAACCAAAGAAGATACTTATACACCAACCTATAGGACACACGATTTCATTAAATAAATGTAACTATTGAAATATAGTAATGTTTGGAAAATGTCACAATCTACAAGTGGAGCAGCCACTCTAAGTCGGAAATTGAGACCGGCTAGCAAGCAGCACAATATGGCGGACATAAATTGTTTTGTGAATTGTGATTTAGGTATAAATTATACAACATTATATCGTTGAATAAGTGATTTATGTTTCATTGTGCTGACAATATGGTTTCAAACGTCCAACTTTCATTCTTTTGCTAATGAAGTATCGATTGCTTCCAATTTTATGTTAGTTTCCGATTTTAATATACACTTTTTACATCTTACGAAATAATGAAATATACATTTTGATGGTAAGTCAAAATACCGATATTGTCATGTATGTACTTCGGTTTTGGAAGTGAGCTTCATATTAGATATAAGAGCACACTTTTAAAGTAGGGACGGGTGTATGTATGGTTTAATAGTATTGAAAACAAAATACAATGTGAGGTGGTTTTTTCAGCAATTTATTTTGTCAATAAGCAGTGTCCTAATTTTACCTTGCCGGTTTTACGAGGATCACCAGTATAATGCTTATGATCCTGATAATAAATTTCTGTATAAACACTTAAACCAGCCTGGTCATTCTATTTTTTTTTTATGAAAGTCAGAATAATAGAGAAACTAAATCATTAAACAAAATACCCAAAGTGTAGTTCATAGGTATCAATTACAATAGACTTCTGATTTCGAGAACTAAGAAAATCGATAGCTTATGAATGCCCTGACAACTTTGAGGGTGTAGCTATGGGTATTTTGTCTAGTCCAAGGTGTTGTGATATCAACGATTTGGAATTATTTAACACTTATGTTCGACGCAATAGGATTCACGGTCATCTAATTTACATACCAACTGAAGTTCTTACCGTCTCTTTGGATGGTTTGTTATATATTTTCAAACTGTGGGAATGCACTATACCATTATCATTGTTCAATTCTTTATTTCAATACAGATGACCAAGCACTAGTCTTCAATTATTGATTCAAATTTTGTAAAGTAAAGATTTGGTGGAAGGAGTAGTGAAATTGGTAGTGAAATTGGTAACCACGGGCTTTTCAAACTCTTGACAACTACTTCCCAAAATGGGAAAAACGTATTTTTTTTTACTATAGAATTCGCTAATCAGGTTTAAATGCTATCAATATTAGCAACACTTTTCACCAAACAGTATGTGCAAAAAACAATACCCGTTAAAACTAGGTAGCACTTAACCTGTATATTCATATGCCTACACCAATATTAAATAAGTAGGTGTGTTATGATTGCCTATGAAACAACTATTCAAATGAATTAGATGTAAGCAATTATAGGCAACAGTACGGCAATCAAACCTATTGTGCATCTTTGGAATTTAAAAATCCGCTTTGAGCGTTCCTGGTGAAGGAAAATCCAGACGAAGCTTCCGATGAATTAAGTTTATAAAGTCTTCATTTTACTTTTTTTTCTATTGCATCGAAGTAATAAAGGATATTATATACATTAAGCCTTAACAGAAGAGAGACGAAAATACCAAAGGGTTATTTAAACCCATACTCTCAAATCATACTTTCGTGTTAATTTGACCTGTTGACACAATGTGTAATGTATTTCTGTTACTTAATGTTTACTTATTTGGTGTTATACCTCGTCCCACTATTTTTATTATGTACCTCCTTTTATAAGTACTTTTAGTATTTAGTATGACGATAAATTTTCACTTCTGTACTCGTACTCTGAACAACAAATTTATTAATTTTGTTAAAATTGTTTACTTCCGTACTCCTAACAACAAAAATATTACATTTTAATTTACATGTGTACGTTGTTTTATTTAACATCATTTTGTCCCAGGTAAGATTTGTCTTTTGACACTCTTTTGGTATCTTTTATTACTACATGCAACATCTATGTTATAAGGCACCTATGTTTTAATATTGTACTTATGTCGTGCCAAAGATCAAACTTATTCGTTCAGTGTATGTTTACTTGTTTTGTTTAATTGTCTTTTGTTCGAGTTAAGCCATTTCAATTGATATATTTAAAGTGTGTCTTATTATGTTGTAGCTTATACTACTGTCACAGGTTAGGGTGAAGGTTTGCTCCTGTAAAACGTTTAAAACCGCTGCATTTTATGCACCTGTCCTAAGTCAAGAGCCTTTTGTTCAGTGGATGTCGTTTGTTGATGTGGTTCATAGGTGTTTCTCGTTTCTTATATAGATTATACCGTTGGTATTCCTGTTTGAATTGTTTTAAACTAGTCATTTTGGTGCCCTTTATAGCTTGCTGTTCGGTGTGAGCCAAGGTTCTGTGTTGAAGGCCGTACTTTAAACTATAATTGTTAACTTTTATACATTGTGATTTGGATGGGGAGTTGTCTTATTGGCACTCATACCACATCTTATCTATATCATAAGTCGAGAACAAACTAACAATGCCATGGCAAAAACGAAAATCTACGAGACAACAAACAACAGTACACAAAACAAAACACAGAAAAATTAAGACTGAGCAACAAGAACCCCACCAAAACCGGGATTCATTGCAAGTGTTCCTAAATACAGATAAAATCCCACTGATAATGTTATTACTCTAGATATTAACATTATAAACAATGAACAACATAGAACGTATAGCCAACGTTCAAAATATCAAAGCCTCTTGCTCATCAACTGGGAAAAAACTTCAGGTTACTGAAGGATGCAGTTGAAGACTTTATTTTTGCCAGAAAATGTGCAAAGTGCGTTTTATATGAACCAAACTGGACACTTTATCTGAATAGATCTGAGGTGTTCGGTCATACATTCAGAAGCGCTTCTTAAATATACGACGTAAAATGAGCTCAAGGGTTTCTGAACCTTTCAAAAACGTGGTTGTACTCTTTCCACGACAAGCATGTTGTTGTTCCAGCAGACAAAGCCTCTAACAATGAATATCTAAAAATCGTATAACAAAAATATCAAACTCCAAAGCAAATTCAAAAGGAAATCCATTAAAACTTACAAAATCAAGTACTATCAATCAACGGAACAAGTGAAGACTAAAGAACTCGGAATTCATGATAGACGTTACAATGGGAATCAATCATATGACCCTACATTATTCTTGAAAGAGGATAATTTAGAAAATTATTAATCTGTCCTTCTTTTCTTGTGTACAAAATTAAAAAGGACGATGAAAGTTTCCCGTCTTAATTCTGGGTACATAATTTTTCAAAATTACTTATAAAAAACTATAAACAAATGTTTCGTCAATACTTAACATATTTCTACAGTAAAGGATGGCTTTCAGAATAAATATGATGAGCTATATTCAAGCAGAGTTGTCAAACAGATGTAGAAGCTTAAAAATTCTAAAATTCTAATCTTTAATTACAATTTTTACAATTATGCAGTTATATCAAGAAAATCCAACAATTTCAACGCATAAAAGAAAAACGTCTCTCACAAAAATAAATTGACCAATCATTACAAAAAATAGTGTTTTAAGTGACATTCGGAATACATATGGAAAAAAAACGAGAGTTTAAACAACCACGAACAAAAATAAATTAAATAAACAAGACACGATACACTAAATACTACGGTTGCGGATTTGATATAATAATGTCCCTTCCAACTCATTTCAGTTTCAGCTTCCTCCATTTGCCATATATTGAACTTGCTTTATACATAATAATAGACTGTTCCCAAAAACTCAAGGCAATATATTTTCAAGAAAATAAATGACATGGAACAGCGATTCAGAAGCTTCGACAAAACGTAACAGATTTACACGTACATGTAAGCTACAAATTAACAATCACAATTTACACACATATATCATTAGCACGTATGTACATCTGTATCAGAATAATACAAAGTGAAGATGTTATAGTTCAAAACCAAAATCGTCGGTTAAGTGAAAGAATATTTACAATGAGATACAACATGATATTCGAGGAATTCCTGGTGTTACCTGCATTAAGCAACAAAATACTTTTTATAATAAAAATTTGAAGAACTATTACATGTATTAAATAAAATCTTTGCAATTGTGTACGCAGATGAATTAGAGGGTACAGTCGTACACTGGTGATTAAGAAATTACAAAATTAGGAAATCAGGATAGGATTTTTAAAGGAAAACATGATGAAACTAAAGCCCTGTAATACCGTATCAACTGGGAAATATATACTCCATACGCATTTGCAACTTGGATTTTCCTAAATAGAAATGAAATGTACATAATGAGAACTTTGAAATCATCTCTTGTTGTAAAATTCAGATTTTATCCCACCTTTATTGTCAATTTCTTGATTTAAGGTGAAATATAAAGCAGACCTTATTTTAACCTATAGGCCGTACGTTGACCTATAATTGTTAACTTGTTATACATTGTGACTTGGATTGAGAGTTGTCTCATTGGCACTCAATCCCACACCGTCTTATTTAAATATACTGTATCTATTGTATCCTTTATGTCGAGTTAAATGTAGTAGATGTAATCAATATAATAATCAAACTAAAATTGTTATTATCTTTTAGAATACGAAAACAATCAAGGTAGTTTCTTTTCGTTTTCTTCGGTTTTCTTCAGTTATCCGATATAAATTATTTTTCTTTTACAGTCTTGTACTTTCACCTGTCAAGTCTTGAAGTTATGATAATGTGTAACACAATAATTGAAGCTTTGATATATAGAAATAGAACAACATTTGAATTATGTAACACTTACATTTCAATGTAAAACAAAACATCAATTTTCACCTATAATAATGAAAATAAATATGTTTGAAACATGACTTGGAAGTTGAAATTTTAATTGATATCTAAAATGAATTAAAAGACGATAACAGATTATGGAAGGTGATCCTTTCTGGGGATTTTTTTTTTTTTTTTTTTGACAAATTCAGAATTTTACTTTTTATTCTTGATTATTCTATGCTTCATTAGAGTTCAAACATTACTCAAGACAATTCAGAATGACGGTAGTCTTAAAGAACGGAATAAAAGACTTTAATTGAGTATTGTTTACATAGGAAAATTTCAACGGAATAAAACAGAGTTCGATACAATTAAACCGTTTACATATTTTAAAGACACGGGACTGTCCATTGTTAACGACTGTACGTTTCCCTCTACATTTGATTTGACTATATAAGCCGTTCAGTTGTTTTATCATTGACATATATCCTATATCTACTTTAATTCACATCTAAATAAATGTAAATGAACGACACAATTGATAAAATATGCTAGAAAAAAAAAATTGACGTAAGAAAGACTGGATTGGTTGAGTATGCATTCGTAACAATCATTTCATAATCAATTCGCTGGACTGAAAAGTTTGAACACGGGGAAAAAAGTCTTCTTTATAAGTTTGAAGTGTGTTAAAACGAATCCATATCAAATTTACTCTTAAAAGAAGTACCAACTATACATGGAAATAAACAAGTAAGACACGTAGGATTTACTAAATATGATCTTTTCCATTTCCATTTGATTGCATTTTCTCCGCAATCTATTCTGAAAACGGTTCATTTGGCATATTTCATAGATATGACAAGAGGAAGTTTTGTTGAATAAAGTGTTATACGGGTGAAGGTAGCTTGATCGGTCATACGCGGCGTCTTCTGAAAATTCAGAACTTGAATCGTCCTCTTCTATAGCCGGATAAGGATCGCATGAAGTTTGATCTTCTATGCAAGTAGATTTGTTCGCAGAAGGAAATATATTACGGCTGTGTTCCTCTGTGTGACAACTTGAATCCTTTTTAATAAGACTGCTCAAAGGCTGTAAGTAGATTGACCGATCATCGTTACAATTTGTTGAACTTCCAGAACTTGACGATTCACTGTCGTTTTCCAGATTAGGACTGCATGAATTTTGATTTTCTATGCAAATAAAAGTCTTCGCTGAAGGAAATGTCTTCTGGCTTTGTTCCTTCCTTTGAAAACTTGATTTCTTTGTAATAGGACTGCTTACTGGCTCTAAGTAGCTTGATCGATCATCGTTACAATTTGCTGAACTTCCGGAACTTTGCGATTCATCGTCTTTTCCAGATTAAGATTGCATGTTTGTGGAACCAATATGCTGTCCAAATGACTATCGTCAATAGTTTCGTAAAGGCTTTCATGGAGTGCAAAAGCTTCTTGTGTTCCATGTTCTTCTGATGTATGCACTTCCTCTTCAGTACGTTTGTCACGTTTTGATTTTGACATACGCATACGTTTCTTAACAAAGTTTGAAATTCCTAAAATCCAAGTAAAACCATGATCCCAGATAAAGCTCCACAGAATAAGATTAGTAGTTCTGTCTTTGATAAACCTACAAAATGAGTGTATTTTGTTAACAATTACATGTAAACATATTCCAACTGATTTTTACAGTTCAATTTATGTTGTGGTGTTACATCAGTGCCATTTGAGCGCTCAAATATATGATTTAATCCCGTTACATGCTTTACTCAGTAATTTAGAGGTTGTCGTTAGTTGGTGTCTACCATATTTGTTTTGTTTTGTTTTTTTTTGTTTTTTTTTTTTTTTGGTAAGAAAAAGGTCTTTGGTTTTCTCGTTTGAATTGTATTACATTTTTCTTGTAGGAGCCTTTTGTAGCTTACTACACGGTATGGGTTAGGCTCATTGTCAAAGGCCTTACTGTGTCCTTTAGTTACTTGTTATACATGAATCAAATACTATAAAAATGTATAGAAATACATTCATATATATGATTATAATGGCTGTATATTGTATATTCATTGAAATTCAACAGAGTTACTGAACCACTGAATTCACTGCAGGCAAATGAAATGGATAGTGTTTTCTTTACTGCAAGGACATGTTTTTTATGTCTGATTTTTTATAAATCATAGAAATTTTATATGCCGACATATCATGATATGCAGACCATAAAAATAAATTTGATCTATTGTAATTTTTGTTATTGTAAGTTAATGTTATTTATTTTGCTTCTTCTGTCAAGCAATTTTGACCCAATACCCCTTGGTGGTCCAAAGCTCATGCCTTGTTTTGTTAGTATTAGACATGGAATAATATTGTAGCATTTTATCTTTTAACAATACGTATAGTGCATCTTAAATGTAACTTAACCATCGTTTTGTTCTTCTTCATGATCCTTCGTCACACTTTCTTCTGAAGAAATATCTTCAGCTATAATTGATTTGGTTGTCACTTAAAATATAAAGAAAAATAAAATAAAATTTATATCGTTATCAATAATAAATATTAAAAATACAAACATTCCACAATGATCATTTATCTTTATATACAATATATCTGGAAAAAAATCCGAAAACATTCAAATTTAATTTTGCAATCTTTTCATTCGAATATTTTACTTTTTTACTAAACGGTTCATTAACATCTTTGCACTGCTACATGTAAATAAGGGTATAGTACTTATATATCTATTTGGGAGGTCTTCCTGATTGATTGATATAAAGAAACCTGTTGCAAGATTTTTGCTTTTCAAGAAATACGGTAGCAAAATCATAATATAACGCATAGCATTTTACGGATCATACAATTAAATTCATTAAAATTCAAGTTTTTGATTCTGCTTTCTCAATTTATTTCCGAATGATTTTCGGATTAACGTCTTTATCGAGAAATCACAGAGTCTATTATAACATCAATTGATTTTTATTTGAAATATCCATTTATAAAATTGTATACAAAATTTATATCATATCTTTTTATCCATAAACGGTATTTCATAGTTACGTTAAAATTACGTAAATATTGACTGAACCATGAATCCGACATTTTGTTTTTTTTTTTTTAAATACTTTGAATAACAAAATGCAATCGTATTTCAAAGCTAAAAGTAAAGAATTAAATTTGCCTCAAATGTTCAATAGTATGCTTAATAAGATGATTTAACTTAAATAAAACAATGCTCCATGCAACACTTATTTGCAATCATGATAACTGGAGTCTGTCCATATTACAGTTTTGCAGAAATATAATTAGTTTCACCTCATTTGGAATTTTTTAAATAATAACGTCACATAATATAAGTACAACTTTTCTGTGCTTTTGTAAATTTTCAACGCTATCCAACTTTGTTTTCAATTTGGCATTCAAACTCTTTTGATTTAAGCCCCACAGATGAGTCTTGTGTAAAAGAAACGTACGTGAGGTGTACATAATTTTAACTGTGGTATCTTTGATGAGTTGTTACATAATTACTTTTCATGATTTAAATTTGGAATACAGTTCACCAGATTTGCCAGAAAATTTAAGTCTTTAAAGGATTCATAGTTTTATGTTAAAACATTCACTATCTGTAGACGTTTCGAAGTTTCAAACTTTTAACAAATTTCTTTAATGTCGTTGTTCTAATGTGATATTCTGACATCTGAGAAACTTTGCAGTATTAGAGCAAAATATGTTTCATAAAGTTATCCAACTACTTGAATAGTACGCTGTGTGTTTTTTTTTTTTTTTTTTTCACTTCTAACACGTTTATTGCATAAAGCCAGGGTTTCGAAATTTGAAATTGAATTTCTGAAAGACGTTACAACAGAAAGACAAATATATCTTATTAATGAAGACCTTGACGTAAATATATTTCCCGTCCGAACCCGGATTATTGATTCCCTGTATTCATTATTATGATAATGTATAGAATCAAAATATTCAAACTCTCAAAATTTTGTTGACAAAACTTTTAGGATGAAATATTATTATCGTTTTCAAAGAACTGTAAATGTTTTGACATACTTAGATTGGTATTAATGTCCTTGATGTTTAATTACAAAATAAAGGTACATAACAATCATCACATATTACGGCTTTTGATTCAAAATAAATAAGTAGTGCTATTTCATTTCATCTGAAAAATACACAAAACAATGACATACGTGAAATTGTAGTCTCTTTTCTACACACCCTTTGACATTGTCCCATCTGTAATTAATATAAACATTATGATAGGTAAGGTAATATTTTCTTTCTATCGTCCATATTTTAAGTGAGTATAATACCGTTACATTAAGGTTATTATTTTATAATGGTTTGAACAGAAGTTAAATAAAAAGAGCATCATGAGTTAACAAAAGGAATAAGGAAGTTAGAGTGATAAACGGACATTACGAACAAACATCGCTTGTACGTTTTGTCCAACCATTATCATATATATCCTATAAGGTTCCAAGAAACAGATTATTTTATTCGTTTGAAAAAAAAATGTTTGTTTGTAAAATAGTGCCATTCTTCATTTCTTTTTGGTATACTAAAACGAAATATATGTTTAAGACAAGACATAAAAATGTTCCATAAGTCGCAGTTGTCAATAGCTTTCTACTTTTATCTTTTGTTACTCATTACCGAATGCTATCTCGATTTTTCATCCGCCTTTGCAATTGCAATGCATACCTAGTTTAACAGAAATTTCAAACTTATCTGTAGCACTTACCCCAATTTTATTGTTGTTCGTTATGCACAGCATATGTGTTTATGTAAACATAAGCATTTAAGACAATGTTGTTGTCTTTTCTGTTTTATTATAGTGAAGTCATTATTTATACTTCCAACTAAACTTGGTGTTGCAGATTGGTAAAGGTCCCCGTTTAACTTGATTTATATTCTATAAAACTTTTAAGTTCGAAAAGTTCAATATTTCAATTATAATTGTCAGAATGAATTAACAGCAAAAACGTTAAAACAACTAAAAATGTAGGTTATCTTTAAAGAAAGAGATTTTTTTCATTTACATTCATTCGATATCCTCCCAAATAATAACCAAAGTTAATACGAAATTTTATTTAATCCAGACAACCCATCCTAAAGATAGTTTGAAACATTTTATATTATATTTGTGAGTGATGCCGAGTTACATACTACAGTACTTCTAATTTAATTGCAATGCTGAACAGAATACCTTTTATATCAAAATAAATGATATTTAAAAATACTGTGTTATCTACATGAGTATTCATACTCGCAATGTCACTGTTAAATAAAATTAGCAAATGTGTAAATTTTGATTTTGCTGTTGACAAATTAAATTCAATCTTAAATACACCATTGGAATTGAAATAAGATAAAGTAGTGTAATGGGATCAAATAACACGAATAGCATCTTAACTCCTGGTCTTTGGCTTTGAACGTTCCTGATGATGGCACATTCAGAAAAGCGCTTTTAACGTATGGCATTTATAAAATGCTGTTTTAATTTTTTTTTTTTTTTTATAGTGCATACATTGTCAGCCAAGAAATGTATTTTCAGTATCCCTAATCATAATCTCAAAACCTCGGTAATTAAAAGATATCTATTTGCCCAGGTCGTGCAAATACGTCTCTTGCAAATTACAGACATCGAGGCAATGTGAGGGTCAATTATGTCGATATGCCAACCGTAGAAATGTTTATTTTAGTCATTTAATCTCAAAAGAAGTAAGTTTGATAGTTATGCACAGAAAATTATTCTAGAACATTGTTGAAACTCTGACTCGTAAATTCGTAAATGCCAAGGTACAGAATAAATTTATAATTTGTTATTTGCATTTATATTGAAAGTACCTACTTCGAAACGACATTTCAGAATCGGATATCCTAGATCCTATTTCTGATTGTTAATCAAAGCAAAACATATACGTTTTCATATTCTTCTTCGGAAAATGATGATATATATGCAATTTATGTAGGAAAACATATTTTTATGAAGTCTAATATCATAAACATTGAAATCGGATGAAATCGGAAAGAGACAGTTTCCATTAATACAGTCCGTTTTCTGGCAATAAGTTTAGAAGTTTAATCTGCATAGTCTTAGAATTGAGACAGTCTAAGTTTTCTTAATTTCGTTCTATTTCTTCATCAGAGAAAAATGTTTTGTGAGATAACATAGACAAATAAAATGTTAACATGAAAGTGAAAGATCACAGAATAAAGCTCATAGAATAAAAAAAAATCAAGACCCACTATGAAAAAAAAAGAACATAGATGTTTCAAAACGGTCAACAATTCTTCGTTCACTATTACCATCTCTCATGTTGTCATAGCGTTAAGAAATCGCATTCGGAGATGCCATAAAGAGAAGGGACGAATATATTTAGCTATGATTAGACAAGCGATGTCAAAATCAAATAAATGTTTTGATTCCAAGCGTTTAGTTGAGACATACTGCAGCATGGCATTTTTCTAAAACACTGATAAACAGACCATTCTTCTATACGAAAAAATTTAAGGTGGTGTTCTAGTGTATCAACGTATCTTTTTCAAGGGCAAAATTTGTGTCGATAACAAACATAGGCTTTTCTAAATTGGCCAAGTTTGGTAAAAATTTGAATCAATTGTGAACTACCACTGATCTTCCATCAATAATAAATTCTGCTACAAAGCAATACTAAAGAAATAAATACAGCTTATCACATACGAAATAATAGGTATAGCGTATTTGACAACGATATAATATCCTTTTGATATGTATTACCTTTGTAAGTCGTCGCACATACATTCAAGCAAACAGCCATAACCAAACAAATCAAATGCACAGGGTTCGCAAGAATTACCCTTTCTTGACATGAATCCTAATTTGCATTCTAGGAATAAAAGTAAAGGATCAACATTAACAAACCGTCTTTTTTTCACATATGATATAAAAGGAGAAAGTAGCTGCAAGAAGTCATTTGATTTAACGTTACCTTGTCATTGAACTATTATGACATAGTATTCAATATTTTCTGTTTGTCAATGTATTTCTATCCGATATGTAAAACTGATTTATATTTTAGTATTTTGTCTGATTAACACATATCTATAAAAGACAACATGTAAAACCACTAAGATTAAACTTCTCTTCAGATGTCCGTACATTTTGTACTATCAATAATGAATATTCATTCTTAAATGAAATATGTTTTAACTTAGATTTATTTTAAAGCAAAACGTATGCTACCGATTTCCTTGATAGTACCAAAACACTAATTACAAGGCGGATGATATTCGTATGAACTGGACAAAATATATAAAATTATAAATGCATTAGTAGCGGTTTCGACCTAGTAAAATAACAAAAGGTGTAATAAAGCAACACATTTTCTTCATTTGTTAAGTTTAATAAAATTTTACATACAAGTAATTAATCATTTGGCATTAGGTATTAGAGTCATTATCACTTGGATAGATCAAATTACTTCACGTTACTTTCTGTAGATTTAACTGAGTTCTACATTCTGTAGATTTAACTGAGTTCCATATTCAGCAAATTTTGTTTTACCACCTGGTGTTTTATAACATAGCTATGATGTGATAGCTATTCCTCAAATCAAAACAGAATTGATCGGTAACAGGAAAATTGGTTAGCATCTGCATGACTTTGTGTGTAAATTGACAAACTTTAGTTTTTGGTATGAGTAAGTTACTTTTCTCCCTTTTATCATATGGCGTATAACATACTTACTGATACATATACCGTTGATTTCTTCATAATTTTGCACAGCAATAATATTATCTGCAAAATATTAAAACACTTTTAAGGATGACTGTTTCAAACGCATTCACTGATAGTTCATACAAAATATTCCCTCAGGAAAAGTTGACCTTACATGAATTTGCTATTCTTTTGAGTTCCCTTTTGGTCATATAGCTTTTCACGTATCCTGGTATTTATGCATCATTGACTTATAAATTTTGGGGCTTAAGCGTTCCTGATGAAGGTTATTTCAAGAAGTGGCTTCAGACGCAACAAATGTATAAATGTTTTTTTTTTTTCATATTATACAACATAACAATTCTCGCAAAGAAGTAACAATAATTCATTTAAACAACATATGTTTTGATACGTTCAATAACAGTTTTAATGAAATTATAAAAGTCCAACTAGATTTGTTGGATGAGAGAAATCAGTTTAAACGATCAATGTGACTTAAAACGTATGAAACTATATTGATTGGATGGATTGTGACACGATTTATTGCAATTCTCCGGAAAGACAAAGACACACAAACGTTTTACGTTTTGGCGTGAACAGCAATAGATGATCATTGTCATAATCATTCACCGTTTCTGAAACCGCTTAAGAATGTGTTAAGAGGTTTAGCTAGCTATAAAACAAGTCAGGAATATGACGCTTGTTTTGAATTCGTTTGATGTGTTTGAGCTTTTGATGTTGCCATCTGTTTTAAATTTAACTTGGATTTCGGTATTTTTGTTATTTTACTTCTTTCTTACATAATTTCCGGACATTAAGGTTCGTTATCATGAGGACACACAAGTCCGTGAATGAGATAATCCAAGGAAGGAAAAAAAATAATATGCAGATGCAGGAAGGGATGCAACAACAAATGATTTGAAAGCAGAAGATACTGTTCTAGTGAAATAAAATAGAGGAAATAAATTATCTACAACCTTTGATCCGGAACTATTGACACTGTTCAATAAGCATGGAAATAGTGTTGTTGTTCAAAATTATGATGCTGATACATAAAAGAGAAATGGTTCATTGAAAGGAAATCTAGTGAAAATCAAAATGTCTTTAGTGAAAATGAAAATGAGAATGTATGTAGTGAGAGTCAAAATCTGTTAAATGGAAATCCGAATATATTCTCTAAAATCATCAAAACCAAGTAACCATTGTACAATTAATAACTATGTTAAGACAGAGAGCAATTTACTGAAATTTTGCTTATTTAGACGAGAGTATTTTCTACCAAGTAATAGACAAATGTAGGTCAAAGTTGTTTTGAAGAAAATTATTAGAAATACGCATTGTTACTTTACAACAGCACAGACGCTGCCGAGAAACATGGAATCCGTCAACAAAGTTACAAGTAAGAAACACTATCAAAAGAACTCGGAGTTTAAACCTTGGGAATAAATATCATCATATCATGACTAGTAGGTCAATCATGTGGTAGGACAGTATAAATCAGATCCTAAATGCCCAGCTAAAGGAAAGAAATGCAGAATATGCAAACACGAAGGACATTTTGAAAAATATTGCAAGACAAAATCTTCAAAGACTCATTATTCAAGAAAAACAAATGTGCGACATGTTGAGTCTGCAGATGATACATGTAGTGAACCAGAATTCGAAAACGAAGATTATGCATTTACAGTACATGGGAATCAAGGAAAGGTCAGAAACTAATTTACAGTTAATGTTGGAGGTATAGATGTTCCAGTAGTGATTGATTCAGGTGCAACTGTAAACATTATAGATAGGACACTTTGGGAACACTTAAAGAAGAATAAGATAAAGTGTGAGTCTAAGATATCGTCAAAGAAAGTTTATGTCTATGCCAGTATGGTAGTTACAAGCCATTTATTATAGCACGAACCTTTTAAACAATCGTTTGTGAGAACAACTGCTGTGATCGGGCCGTTTTCGAAGATGACCAGGCTTTACTTGGACACAAGACGTCAATAGAACTTGATGTGTTGAAAATCAAGGGTATGTTAATTCTGTGACTGATAGAGAAGTGAAAGTTAATTTATTCTCCATAAATTTAACCATTCTGTGATTCAAGATACCACTAAATGCTTTGGACATAGATTTAATAAAGGAAATCCTCGGTTACTGATTGTATTTGTCACCTGAGCTATGTTATAAAATCATGTTTGATGAATTTTGCAATGATGAATAGTATCCTGTTAACATCCGTTATATATAAGTTGACATATGCTATGATATTTACTGATCTTTAATTTTGATTTTGTCATTGACCACTCTATCTTGTCTGCTTGCTTTTCAAACTTTCAAAGTTACATTCTTGTAATAAATATAATTTTGAGCATGTTATAAGTCTTCAGTGTATGGGTTAAAAGAAGACGTCTCTTCTTTATTTAATAAAGTTGGTTATATTATATTTGAACGTCAATATTTATTTTTGGAAACTTTGCTTGCTTTTGAAAATGTTTGGTTGCTTTTATAGTTCTTGAACATTTTTTTTTTAATTTCTTGTTGAAACTAATATTTTTGTTTTGTAGTGATTTTAGTATTCTTCAGTATTTTTCTGGATTTTCTTTACTGAATCTAAAAGTTTGTCTAAGATTTTTTCTAAAGATATAAGAAAACCAATATATTTATGTTTCGGTGAATTATTTAAAGGATTTTTTAATTTCTGAGCAGCTGTGTTAATTGACGTTTATATTCATGCATTATATGACCAATTTTGCTTCTTTCTGTTAATTCTTTAAAAGTTAAGTTTCACTTTAAGCGAACATGATTTGCCTGTTAAGTTGTACAAAATTTAATCCACTTCATGAGCAATCTGTTCCTCTTGACTTTCCAAAAATGTTTTGTTTTAAAGTTTACAATTTCATTGATAAAAGTTCCAGATGAGATATTTTGGGTTAATATTTTTTAGTTATTATTATTGCATTTGAAAGATGTCAGTGGTTTCATTGTTCTCCTGTACATGTATAATGCTGATTTTTCCTATCAGAAATATTTCAATATGTAGATATAAGAAGATATGGTATGAGTGCCAATGAGACAACTCTCCATCCAAGTCACAATTTGTAAAAGTAAACCATAATAGGTCAAAGTACGGCCTTCAACACGGAGCATTGGCTCACATCGAACAGCAAGCTATAAAGGACCCCAAAATGACTAGTTTAGTGTAAAACCATTCAAACAGGAAAACCAACGGTCTAATCTGTATAAAAACGAGAAACGAGAAACACACATGAACTACATCAACAAACGACAATATGCATGAATGTTATTTGTTAAGTATATACAAGTGGTCTTGGTACTTGTACTTACACAAAGGAGTTTACTCGTGCCATCATGTTACATACAAAACAAAAATATCAAAATGCTCCATGAATATTAAATTAACTTTTAATTAAAGTTTTCCGGGTTAGAGGATTTTTTTTTTTTCAATTTTGTTTGATTTCAATAAAATTAACTTCAAAGTATTCTGAAATATTAAATATTTGCGGCTCGCAAAATACATAAATAATCTAAAACATGATTGAATTATGTCCGTATCGGAGTTTTATAAGTATATTTATAGAAAACAATCAAACAATCCGGTATTTTGGTTTCCTGACTGAAATAAAATTCCAATACGGACAGAATTCAAGCACAGTTTTGAAAATTTGTATTTTGCAAATAAAATATTCGAGATAAGTTTTGAGCAAAATTGGTTGAAATCCAACAAAATGAAAACAGTTTATAAAACTTAACCCTGAAAACCTTAATTACAATAAGGTAGAATAACTGTCAAGTATTTCGATGTTTGTTTTACTTTTAAAAATCTTACGATGTTCTGTTTATAATTAGGGACATTAGGTATAATTAAGCAAGTATAGTATGAGTTGTTTTATTTCAAACATTTATCAAATATAGAATATAGAAATAATATGTCGCTATTAACGGCCAGTCTTGTTCAATTTGGTAAAATAAGTTTGCAAGTCAATAAAACAACCTTATTTGAATCCATATTCATACAACCTTTCATTCGGCCATTTGATGAGCTAAAAATTCGTATGTGTAAACCACCTTCAGTTATAGAGAAAAAATAATGTCAATATTGAAGAGTAAAACAGCGGAGCTAACATGAAGAAATATTCCAAACACTGGTTCAGCTCTCAAACATATTTCCTACACAAGTAATACGATGATTTTGTATCTTTAAATATATACTAGCAGTGGCGGATCCAGAGGGGTTCCGGGGTTGGAACCCCTTTTTGGACGATGAATGCATTTGAATGGGGACATAAAGTTGGAACCCCTTTATCCTAGGTTGGGACCCCCCTTTTAAAATGGCTGGATCCGCCCTGACTAGAACACACCCATGACATCGCGGGTCCGTGACTTTTAATTAAAGTAACTACGCTTTATGTTCAGCCTGGAATTTTATTATTCGTATTGTCATTTGATAAAGTCATGTTGATCATAAGATGCACAGTTTTCCTGCTTTCAAAATCTTTCGGTTTGAACCCGTCCTGGTTTTCTTACTACAACCGGAAGCTACTTGTAGATATATTTTTGGTCAAAGAATATTTGTTTGGTCAATGATTGAATTTAGTTGTATCAATCCCTGTATAAAGACAAAGTTCAGGTGTGATTATGGCCCGTGTATATAGCAAATCCCAAAACACCGTTTGGTTGTGAACCTTACAGAGGCGGAACGTGCAGATTAGGTAACAGGTAACAGACACTATTGGTATCGGTATTGGATTCGACCCAGAACTTGTTAATTATATTATATGGTCATCTTTATAAATTTCCTGTAACAAAACCTTGAATTTTTCGAAAAACTAAGGATTTTCTTATCCCAGGAATAGATTACCTTAGCCGTATTTGGCACAACTTTTGGAATTTTGGGTCCTCAATGCTCTTCAACTTTGTACTTGTTTGGCTTTATAACTATGTTGATCTGAGCGTCACTGATGAGTCTTATGTAGATGAAACGCGCGTCTGGCGTATTAAATTATAATCCTGGTACCTTTGATAACTAATAATGTGTAAAACAAAAGGACCTGGAATGGTGTAATTTTTTATTGACACTATTGTCATATATAAGGTATATATAATGTTGAATTGTTTGATTCGTCGTTTATACGTCATGCCGGCTTACAAATTGGACCTCGTTATTTAAGTAGTACAGATAACATGAAAACAAATAGATACAGAAAGAATCGTCATTATAAAATTGAACGTTTGTCTGTCTATCCATATTTATCGTTTGATCGGGTAACATGACCATCGGCAGTCTACGAAGGTAATCTCTTTGGACAAATTTATGGCGTATAGTCTAAATCTAAAATACACATGAAATACTGATACATTAAAACGAGTCCATGCTTTGTTAACGGTTTCTTTTGAACTTCTTGTAAATTTGATGTACATTATAGTAGATATAAAACATAAACTCGATAGCAAATGTCCCTTTTAAAATCTGCATTGTTTACCGTATAGTTTGGAGTAAAAGGCTGAAATACTATTTTAATTTATATCAATCATTTTGTAAAAAAATGTGCAATAGAAATATATATCACTAAGGGTTTAAAATCTTTCGAATTTATTACGACATTACTACATTGCACATGAATGATGACCAAGACACGTTAAGATTAAAATTTAAAAAGTATTTTAATTTCGTGCAGTAAAACGTTTGTTGCATTAAGATAAATAAAAAGAAGGAATACTCATTTGGGTTTATATGATACAATACAGAAGGGTTGATACTTTATATCTAGACATGCTAGTTTCTACAATAATATTGTGTTGAGTACAAATAGTCCAGAAACTGAAATGAGTGAAATGGCGTATTAAATCTGATAAATATGTTCGCGTCATTTTAATAGAGAACTGAGGATTAAACTTTAAGGGATGTGTATAAAATCGGACGAGGTCGCTAATAATATTAGGTGCGGTTTATGTTCCATTTAAAACAAGTAACATAATCGAATTTTATTGACTGTTTTTATTGTATGTCAAGTGGCAAATATTACAGTTATATCGGTAAAGTACATGTTCATAAGTCGAAGATAACAGACAAACATATGGTCAAAAAGGAAAACCATGAGAAAACAAACATCAGTCCATAAACTACTACGTAGAAAGAACAGACAGAGCAATACGACATCTAATGCAAGATATATATATTTTTCCCGCTTTCCAAAATATTTTTCCATTTTGTTTTCTTTTATTTTTTCCATTCTTCAAAAGATTACAGCTAATAATGATTAGTTCAAAGGGAATATACTAACCTTGAAGTATTGTCAAAACATGTGTTGTTGTCATATCTTGTTAAACCTCTTACCACACTACTTGTAAAAGTGAAGAGCAAAATGATCAAGCCTACCAACATTTCTCTGTCATGGTCCAAATAAAAGTCAAATAGGGAAATAATTTCAATAATAATGTGGAATATTGTGTATTTTAAAGCTTTTGAGTGTTCCCGGATACGATTAAGTACTATATTTTGTAAAACTAAAACACATTCAATACTTAGGGACTGTGCAATATTTATCTGAGGGTGGGGCCGGTGTACAGCAAATATTTAAAAAAAAAACTTTATGCCCCGCCAATATTTATTATAAAAAAAGTTCTTGCCCCGCTTCAATTAATGAAAAAAAGTCCTTGCCCCGCTGGAAAAAAATAAAACACACATATGGAAACATGATATTTTTTTAACTAAAATGCACAACATTCAATTATACATGTATATCAGAGATGATATTTAAACTCAAATGCATATATTTCAATATTATAAAGATTTTATTTTTGTGAAGAACATTGAAGAAAGTCAACTTAGGAGCGCTGTGATTGGATGTATGGGTACAATATATTTTTTTTTATTTATCTATGAATAACTGCAGTGTGTATATTTACAATATAAATTTTGAAACCTATTGAAATATTTTCTAGAGAATTATTCGAAAAGATTTCCAAAATTTCATAATTTGGTGTAAAATGACGGTGGGCATGGATAACATAAACAAACTCCTTTGGAAGTTGGTCATGATACTATTTGGCTTCAATTTTTAAAACAGAATAATAAAGTACTAACACCACACATAACTATTTTATCCAGGTTTTATTATACAAAAGTGGTAAATTTAGAATAAATAGTACCGTTTTCCTATACTAAAGATAGCAAGGAAATCAAAATAAATCAGACTTTAGTTATGTTATACTATTTTGAAGCTTTTGATTAGTACATTTGATTCTTATCACAAAGAATAGAAATGTTTCACTGAGAACAATGCTGTGTTGAGAAAAGTGCTAATTCATCATAATAAGTCAAATTGATGGGTACTGACACAAATCTTTATTCTAGGATTTCAATATTAACTCTGTTGTATAAAATGCACCAAACTATAGTTCTTTTGTATTTGTTTTCACCTTTCGCAATGATTAATTCAATTGGAAACACCAGAATTGAAGTCGCGACATATTTTTAACTGAGATATTTGCCTTCTTTCCTGTGTAATTCCTTAAATTTATCACTGGGGTATTTCTCTAGCCATAATCTATTAAAACGGGAAATGTTCTGGTTAAGTTTGTACTGTTTATGGAGTAAGGCAATATTTAGTCATACTAGAAGCATTTTCAGTGTTAAAATTGTCCTTCTAAGAAAAAAAGAGGCCCACTTGAGGCTAAATTTAGATAGAATTTATATTCTCCTGTGTAAAGAATTGTTCAAATTCTTGGCAATTCATGCAGCAAATATTTTAATAGTGCTTCATTTTGTAGTTTCTATCTTTTATTATATCAGGCATATATAATTTTTCATTTTCTACTGTTTGCACGGACTTTTGTTGGAAATTAATACTCCCAAGGGACATAATTCAGCTTTTTCATATATTAAGTTGTAATTCTTTTAATGTTTAAGAATTTAATTTTTTGATGTTAAAGATTTATTTACAATACAATTGAAGTTGTTTTATGTTTAAGCATTTATTTACCATATGTTATGTTATGTTTAATGTACAAAACATTGTTTATAGTTTTCAGATATTTTATTTATACATACAATGCTTAATAATAATGTACTATAAGCAATTTAATATTTTTTTAAAGTGCCAAACATTTATTTTTCTTATTTTAGCTTCAATATTCTTTGTTTTTTTTTATACATTAGAGTTTAATGCTTTGATGCTCCTTTACTTTTATAAATAAAATGTGAGTACAATATACATGTGTACAAATAGGTTGTATATATATATATATATATATTGTACATGTACATTTTATATATTATGTTGGTCAGTATTTCATTTTTTAAATGATTATTAAAAGCATAAACACAAAAATATATTGAAGCACTGTATTAGGTTATTTTGTTTTAGATTCAATTGTGTTTTTTTTTTTTCTTTTAAGTTATGTTTTTCCCACAGAAATCACAAATATATGTATTGATAAGAACATTTAGACCTTTAAACATGTTGCATTCAGATAATATATAAGTATATGAACTAACATCATCTCAAGCCATTGATATGTTAAAGGTGCTGCTATTCAATTTGATTTTAATAAATAGTTTTAATCTTTTATACTCTGATTTGATTTTTTTTAAGCACACACGAAGGGTTTTAAAAGTGTGTGCCCCGCCAAATGTTTGTTAAAAAACTGTTCGCCCTGCTCATTATTTGCATGAAAAAGTATGTGCCCCGTCCATGTTTGCACCGGCCCCACCCTCAGATAAATATTGCACAGTCCCTTATTTTGTAATCAGATAATTCGAAATTTAAAATATTTATTGCTTTCTCATATGATAGTATTAAGTTTGCATGTCCGTTTTTTTTTTTTATTATTTCATTTCATTTTCTGATTTATTGGTTTACTTTTTAAAAGGTTTCTCAGTATTTTAGTATTGTCTTATGGGCTGTTCTGTGAATTCAAATTCCTTTATTTGGTGTTTATATTTGTTATAAATCGCAACTTAAATATTTTAAGATATGTCTTAGTGTACTACACAATCACATACCTTTTCTTGATTGAAATGCCGATTTCATCGAGGCTCCAATAAGATTGCATTTAAAGTTGAACTGACAATTCCAATGATGAATTTTTATGTTGGCAACACTTATGTATGTATGCAAAACATATGGACCCAAGTATTACATAGATTTGCTATGCTGTTTTAACCTAGAAACCTTTTGTTTGTCTGTTATTGTGGTACTGTCTCATTTGCGTAAATGCGTATGTCCTTTCATTCAAACTAAGCGATATGTGAAAAGGCTCAATGTCTCAGAATTCGAAAACCACCTTTTTTATTGTTTGAAACGGCCAACCAAGACGATAAAGGTTCAGGGTCATTCCATTCAATTTACCAAACAAGGATAAAGGAAGTGCTGATTGCATTTTAGTGATAAAATTATATCTCACAGGTAAGGTATTTCAAGTACATTGAAACTGTTTTGTGTCTAATTATAAATCAAAACAGATATTGAAATAAAATGGAAAAAAAACAAATGTAACACTTACATGTATATTTTTTATAATTTTAGTTCATTTACATGTTTCGGAGTTTAGTATGACGTCCATTTTACTGAACTAGTACACATTTTGTTTAGGGGTCAGGTGAATCCCGCCTACGGTTGAGGTGATTTCCGCTGTGTTGAAGACCCTTAGTGACCTTTGGATGTTTTCTGCTCTTTGGTCGGGCTGTTCTTTCTTTGACACATTCCCCATTTCCATTCTCAATTTTATACAACTGACTGAATGAACATAACCTTAAATATGTAGAGTTGGCCTTATGACATCAGTTCTAAAATAGATTTAAAAGCTATATATAAAGAACTGACCCCAAAGAAAAAGGAAATGATATTCGCCGAAATTTTCCTATAAACATGTAACACTCTGTGTTAATAAGCCAGAATTAGTAATTGCTGTCAATAGATATCAAATTATGAATTGCCAAAGAGTGTTTTATGATTCTTGAGTTTTGTAGTTATTTGAATTTTCTTTGATTTTACATTGCAAATGTGGATCAAATTGAATTTACGGGAGAAGAAACAGATGTGTTTTATTAAAATAGTTAAAAGTTTTTAATTTAATGCCTTTCCGATGCCTTATTTTATAAACTATAAAATTCCGTGTGCAGATCTGTCCAAAAGTAATATAGTACATCCGTGGTCCGATTGCTTCCAAAGGTTTTTTTATTTAAATGCGATGACTCCAACTTTTGTTGCGGGCAACAGTTTAATAACAAAGAAATCGTGATCAGCCTCACAATAAAAAAACGTACAAAAGCTTAAGCACCACTAGCTATTCTATGTTGCAGTTGTAATTTGTAAACCAGGAGGATGTCGCCGAAAATAATATACATTAAAGGACACCACGCCCAGTGATATCCCTTATATATCCTGGTGTTGATGGTCGAAAATGTAAAATGCATTTGGCATCAAAACTTTATGACTCATAGTAACTTGTTAAAAGATTTCCAGTAATAACATGATAACTTTGTGTGTCATTTGAAGTCTTTGTGACGTAAACATACACTTTTGTAAAACCCGATTATTTGTGTAATGTGCGGACCTTTCAAAATGAATATCCTTTTAAGAATATAACACGTCATCTGTTATCAAGCTAGGACTGCAAATACTTGAAACAACTCTGCCTCTCAGTACTCTGTAGTAGATTGTTTATTTACATATAATGCTGTAGATCCCAGTTTGCTTGTTCCATATCAGTTCTAGTTTCAGTTATATTGATTGTTACTTTACTTCGTTTTTCTTGTCTTCATTTTGCCATGAGCTTGCATTTATAGAAATAGTACACCATTCCTAATAGATCCTAGTACAGCAAGTAAAATGACAATTCCGGCTGATATTCCTGAAGTATAATCTTTGTTGTTATCAAATCCATAATAATTTATTAGTGTGTTTTCAGTTTTATAATACACTAACCGTCTTACGAAAAGAGAATAATAACTGTCCAAAATTTATTTTTGAATCGAAACTAATGCTGTTACTGCTCTTGCGTTGCACAGTGCTTGTTTGAAACATCACCTTCAGTTCCATTATAATTTGTAAAATCTTTAATGTATCTCACAAATTTAAACAATACATGAGTGGGATATTTTTCGCATGGTTGTTAATTAGAATACCAAATCAAACATGTCAAAAGGGTTTTATCCTTATAGCACTGAAGCTATTATATTTAAGCTAGATTGTGGTCTTTTGGTAAGAATCTTGAAAAATTTATAATTGGGATATTGACCAAAACCTGTTGGAAAAACATATGAAAGCAACTTGGTTCCTGTATAGCTGTCCAATGAAAAAGACAAAATCCCATACACGGAAACCTGTGAAAATAATTGAAATCTGTAAACACTAGAAAACTGACATATCATCAAGGGCCCCGCTTGCACATTTTATGTGAGGCAAAGAGACTGATGCAAAGCAAATGTCATAGGTTTTAATTTTCATAAATTTTGACACCAACTAATTAAATCAGGATGTATTCTCAATAAATATATGTTTCATTAAAATCAAAGTATTATGACATGTATTTTGGTGGACATTTTCGTCAATGGTGGGAAAATGATAGTTTTGACACATTTCGTAAAAGCAAATTATATCTGTTTCTATACCTAAATTCTAGAAAGAAATATGGTTCTCAAACTTTATAAATTTAAAAACAACTAATTTTTGAACACAATTTGACTAAAGAAAACAGATTAGAATGCATATTATGCCTATATTACATATAATTGTTTTACATCCTATAACAAGAAGTTGCTTCTAAAATTTTTAACAAAATACATGTATATGTTTTACTATTTTTCTTCAATTTGTCATTCACTTTGAAATAACTTAATACATCTGTAAATCAAGAAAAAAATCCCATTTTAAGAAGACGTTTCTCAAAATTTGTGAATTTCAAATAAAAAAGTTTTCATCAAACATTAATAGCAGAATGTCACTAAAAATAGCATGCACATCTGCATATAATGCATAACATCTATGCAAAATTTCATTGGCCCCTTCTTATACCTTTGGACGCACAGTCCTACATTTTGAGTTGCACAATGTTATGTTTCTCAGACTGTGTATAACATCCGTTGGGTTTGTATTGACTAATATTTTGGTCTGGATAAAATTAGTTGTAATTGGTCTTGAATTAGCTTTCTTTCAGTATTGCTACTACTTTGATAGGTACTTTATGTCTTGAGGCTTTTGCTAGTTGTTGATGTATCGATCTGATGGGCCAGGCCTTTTTCCCATGATTTTACAGTTTGATATAATGATGCGCTGTTACACATTCCATCGTTGAGTAAGGTGTATTGATTGCAAACGTGGTAAACCCTGTATGTGCCTGCCACAAGTCAAAGCCTACTTTTCATTGGATCTTGTTGGGTGTGGATTTGCATTTTGCCGACTGTTTTGTACATAAACGAAATGTTTTTTTTTTTTTTTTTTTTTTTTTTCGTTTAAATTGTTTTGCAATTTGTCGTGTCTGCCTTTCAAAGCTCAATAAACGGTTTGGGTTCTTCTCATTGCTGAAAGCCGACGGTCTAGCAACATTTGCTTACATCTTCGGCATTTGTCCTCATGTGGATAGTGAAGTCATTGACAATTATACTTTTTCTTTTCTTTTTCTTTTTATCCATAGCGTTGTCAGTTTATTTTCGACATTGAATTTGAATGTCCCTTTGGTATCTTTGGCCTCTCTTTTATACCTCATCTTCTTATTCTTAAACCGGTAGTGTTCATACCTGAATTATCTTTTAATTCAAAGGATAGTGGTTGATATTCTACGTAATAAAATTGAGAATGGAAATGGGGAATATGTCAAAGAGACAACAACCCGACCAAAGAGCAGACAACGTATCTTCTTCTGAATTAACTTCTGAATCACTCCAAACCTCATAAAATGTCAATTCCAATTACAAATAACATATTTCATTTTCCATAAATTGTGAAACTGATATAATTGAAAACTAATAGCTCGCAATAATTACGACTTCAGTATGTACACTAAAAGATTTATCCTGCATAACTGACTTTAAATAAAGCTAATACTAACAATGAACACTGCTCTTACCTGGATCCTGATATCTATACCTTAACGGGAAGCTTAATACCAAAATTCACAATGAAAGAGATGATTTTTCATTTCCTTTTTAATCATTAAAATTAAATGATCTAATAATTAAATTGATTTATTGCATTGAAATCCATTTAATTTTTCAGTGTGTTTAAATGTAAAGTCAGTCCATTATTTACGGTTTGCCATTTAAATCCTCACATAACCATGTATTTAAACATACGAAAGAATATGCGTTGAAGCGCCTCGTGGACGTTGGTTATATATAAAATACGTGTTCCTGCCCAATTTTCATTCCACGATTATTTTCAACAAGATTGTACAACCCACCTTCCATCTTTCAATAAACAAAATTACTGCTGTTTTCATTTATTTTCAAATTGTGTGGTGAACAGATCCAAATGTATTGAATGTTCTAATTAGATTGTCATGTATCATAAAAATGTCACGTTTCAACCCGGATATTCAAGGAATTTGCAGTAATAAATGAAGAAAATATGTCTATCTTCATGGCATTCCGTTCAATATGGAAAGTGCGTTGGATGTTATCAACAACATGATTCAATTGGCAGTGATTTATTCAAATATTGTTCATATAGCTGTTATGGATCTGCCATGCAGCTAAAAATTGTCTTGCATTTACTGTTGGTTTTCCTTTCAGTGATCAATTGTCATCAAGTTTGAACTTGTTGGCCAGTTTGTTGATGTTGGTTGTTTTTGGTTTATATTGTTGAATATTGTTGAATAAACGTCATGACAAATAATCAGCCAAATTTCAAATTTCAATTTGTGTTTTGTTTATATTATTCTTACGAAGGAAGGAAACAAGACAAACCTGTAGTAGTATATTCATTGCGCACACTGAATATGCAATAATCATTCTTAGATGTTGACGTTCCCATGTTACCATATTATGGAGTTTATATAACTCAACTTGTTCTGTACGTTCGAGTATATTACAACGTATTTGATTTTAACAAAAGAAATCTCTGTATTGCTGAAAAATTATTACACCAGGGTTTTCGATATCACAAACTATTCAAAACATTTACAAAATGTTATCATCAGTACAAGGACATTATTCTTAAATATGAATCAACATGCAAACATCTTATACGTTCAGGTATTTCACATCAAATCTTGTATGGTAATATTCTATACAAAGCACAAAAACGTCGTCATTTACCTCAAAAGCTAACCAAGCCTTTAAACAGACTTATTCAGAAGTGATATTTTTGTGATGGCATGATACTAAACGCCTTACGGAAGGGATTGTGCTTGATTTTCATACGATGAAGACGTAATCTTTCGATCAGTTGAATTGAGGTCTAGAGCTGGCATGTCAGTGACTGCTCGTAGTCCTTCCTTTGTTAATCTATGGTGATTATTGTAATTATGCTAAGTTCCTTCTGTTACCTATTCTTACATCGGACTCGGACTTATTAATTGAGTTGTACTGTGCGTATTGCTGTGTGTTTGTTATTCTACATAGGGTAGAGGTATTTATCGCTGTGTTGAAGACCCATGGGTGGCCTTGGGCCTTTTTCTGCTCTTTTGTCGGGTTGTTGTCTCTTTGACTCATTTCTCATTTCTATTCTCAATTTTATTCGTAATATAGCTTATAAAATTTAAGATACCAAAATTATTGCACCAGATGCTTATATGAACTTATGTACGTAATCGACTATTTGGGTGCGTTTTCAACTTTTCTAGGAATATAATGTATCTGAACAGCAATGTTGCCATCCCTTGGATATTCTTTATGTGCTATCCTAACAATTTCGTCCGAAAAAAAGCTTAAGCAGAAAAATTAGAACAAAATTTACTGAAGTGATCTTTCTCGTATTTGGTTTTACAAGTGTAACAAATACTGAAAAATAAAATCTTTGAAATAAACATACTCGTACTCCATAATCACAAACATGTCGGAATCTCAGAGGTAAAACCGATTTTAAAGAGATAACAGTTATGGATGAAGTTAAATTGATATATATTACTGTGTTTTAAAAGAAATAAACTGAAACACGTAAAGTATATGAATGTTTATAAACGGGGACTACAGTCATCATATAGCTAGCGTGTAATGTTCAATGTAGATTAGAGCTACATCGATACTTAACTCATTAAGCGAATTTTAGTGGCAATACAAACTAATATCATACCCAATTTAATTTTGGAGAACCATATATATGCATTTAGAAAATGTATTTCTCGTCAGTGTTGGAAACATCTTTTATTCGAATATAAGTATGAGTTCAAAGATTAAATGCCCTTGACAAATGTCAACAATCAACTAGATATGTATTTTATATATCTTGTGTACAAGTTGTAATTTTGACTGGGTTATGTACACGATAATAATATAATGGCACACACCTACTTTCACAACATGATGCAAGTTTATCTTCAATAATTAGAACTTGCTTGAAGTTTTACTCAAAGAATAAATATACTTCAACTTTGCACTGTCCTGTGTGTCATAAAACAGCAAATGAGGACATCTGCTTGCTTTAGATTATATCTTAATTTTTCACATGAACCAGATTCTTTGTCCACAGAATAAATTTTATATCAGTGCTATGTATCGAACTGTAGCATGTAGTCGTGAAAATATAACAGTGATAGGCTAAATCAAAGACATTGTTTTTGTTTTATCCAATTATGTCAAGAGGTTCACATAATGATGATAATGTGTACACATTCTGTACAAATTATAATATGTACAACATTACAATTTGTACACAACATATACATATATACGAGTCCACGGATTTGTGCAACAATATTGATAAGTGACGATAACGTACGAAAAAATAAATCAGTATATATCATAATATACAATAATACAATACGAAAATCATCTAAGTTTTTAGTCCTCATTCCTATAGGTAACTGGTATTTCATCTTAGTCGTAGATTATTAAGATTAATTAGTATCGTTGCACAAATGTTTAGACTTGCATATAGTTTTGCTATTTGTGTAGTATCGTCTAGGCTACACGACAAGGTATGGTTTTGTTTTCTATTCTTATCTCATATCAACAACGTTAGGTGCTTTGACATTGATTTTTAAGGACCGGTGAGCATTCGCTATGCAATTTTGCTTCGCATCACTGTGCGGAGCTATGAGTTTCAGTCGATAAACACTCCATCTTGAAATAATTACTTATCACATATAGATTCTGATTTGTTGCTTTATGATGCAGCTGAGATACAGCAACAGCTATCGGCTTAAATGAGATAAAGAATCACAGACTTTTCTCGTCTTAGGATAAGACATCAAATGCCGGAAAATTAACTATATGTATTTCAATTCAACTGTCATTAATTCATGTTCGTTTTATTATGCATATATTGCACACTGAAATTCAATATTGAAAAATCAATTATTAATTATTATACGTGTTTATTTGCTTTGTTAATCTGCAATATGCACGATTTGTTTTGCTAAACAATGTTCCTATACAATGTTTAAAAATGTATTATCTGTATTTTATAACTTCTGCCAATCTTGGCACACCTCCAGAGTCGTGACCATTTGTAAATGTTTTAATTTTCAACAAGTAAAGTGATCAAAATTTTAAAAGCATGGGTGTATAACGCACACTCTTAAAGTAGAACAACATCATTTTCACTGAAACTAAATATTTGTTGCTGTTTACAATTATATGTTATTGCTTCGCATTGCAAGCTTTATGGTAAATCCACAAAAGTGTGTCAGATATCGTATCTGATATTCTTCTTCAGTCATAAGTAACCTTCCATCATTACCGGACTGGACACAGAAATAACACGACGGGTGTCGTAAACGGTGAGAATGCTTACCCTTCTAGAGCACCTGAATTCACTTCCGGTTTTAAGTGGAGTTAGTGTTGTTCCTTATTTATATTAACTGTTGTAAATATCTTTTGGTTGTACAAATCTTTGTTTACTCCTTGGTTTTGATTGTTATTGTCTTCATCACTCGAAATCATGTTACTCTTAATCAACATACCTAAACATTCATATATATCTAAATAAATTATACACATAACTAGCAATCAAAATCGCAAGTCAATGACCAGCTGAAAGAACTAGAAAACCACACTCCACAATACATTGACAATTAAACACTGAACAGCCAGTAAAAAATTTCAGAAAAGCTCATCTTAATATATATACAAAATTGATATTCCAAGTCTAAGACATCCATTTTATAACAATCAATATCTAAAATACCACATTTCCAATACTAAATCAACAACCACATGCACACATATTACCTTTAATTATGATAGAGCGAAGCAGTCCACAGCTTTTAGAAAGCTCAAACTTGTTTATCATTGTTTTGTGGTATACTTTGTTCCATAGTTCATCGTGGCGAATTTAAGCTCAGTATGACATTTTGCTATCACCGATTACGTCCGTCGTCTATAATCGTTTTTTTTTTTTTTTTTTTGAAGATCTTCACATCTGAAATATTCTACTGAATCAACTTAAATACAACTTCATAAATGTATCTCTCAGGGTCTCATTCACCAAAATAGCCGCTATGGCTAAACAATTATTGTTTTAGTATATAACTAAGACCTTTCTCTAACTAAGTTGCGTCAACTGTACGTTTTACACTTACGGTTTGATGTCGATTTCGAATCATGTGACTGCTTCTTTCTACCTTTTTGTTATAAATCGAATATAATTTTTTTCATGACGTGTCATGTTTATACGGATTAGGATGTTTCCGAACTTCAGGAATTTTGTGTATTTTAATTTACTAGAAAAGTTCACATGTCCGAAGATTATTTTACAGACACCAATGAAGTAAAGAGTGTTTTAAAACTATGCGTTTACCGTGTCATACATGAACACAGATATCTATTTCATTACTGCAAAAATTGAACATTTATCGCAAAAGAACATTCGCATTTAAAATTTTGATATTATTATTTCTATAGAGCATTTCCTGAATTCGAAATTACCATTTTCTCATTTGGGTCTTTTGTTGAATAAATGCACACAAAATCTTCTAAATTTTTCAATATTCATGATATCATAACATATAAATAAATAAATATGAATAAGTGAAAAGGAACATACATTAGATAAGTTTTGAATGTTGTAAATCACTTAGACACGACTCGGTTCTTAAAATATTCGTCGATTTTGTTATTTGATCAAACCTCTATCAATATGTGATATGAGTGTCAATGAGACAACTAGCCATACAAGTCACAATGTGTAAAAAGAAAACAATTGTAGGTCAAAGTACGGTCTTTAACACGGAGCCTTGGTTCATATCGAACAGCAAGCTTTAAAGGGCCCCAAAACTAAGTATGGTTTGAAATACTACAACAAACGAAACCAAAGACATACAACAGATTACAATTACATTCGGCTTGATAAATGGTGAAAACACGTAAGATTTATTTGTAAAACAATGTTCTCTTACATCACTTAAGGATAACAAAAACAAAACAAACAAAAACACACAAGTTTTAGATTTCAAGTGGTCCTTAGGAGTCTGATACTGTTAACTCAAAACATAATTGACGACGACGACGGCCGACATATGCTGAATGATACTAATATTTCAAATGATCATAGATTAGGTGAGCTTTAAAGTAAAACAATGTTTACATTATTATATAATCGAATGTAAATTGTATATCATTGTTTTAAAGAAACATTTGATGAAAAAAATGAAAATGCTTATTTTACAACCGTAAAAGTTAATTAAAACTAAACCAGCATTGATTTTCAATTTATTCAACGCCTTTACAAACAGAATATCCCCAACATTCATCTGAACGACAACGGTTCCCGATCCAGAAAAATGGTTGTCACTATGTGTCCCAATTACAATCATTACATGCGATATAACCTGACCGTTTTATACAATTCGAAATCTGCATTAGAATTGCCATGATACGTTATGAAAACAGCAAAAAGGTATACGCCATCTTTTTCGCAAGTAAATTTTCCTGTAGTCTTGAAGTCAGCCACATTATTGATTCCTCTTGATGTTTTGGTACTTGGAAACTTCATGATCTGACCATCGAGATAATTTACATTACTCGCAGCGCATGATGTTAAGGCCACTGAAAGAAAAAACAAGTAATAAAAAGCTAAAAAGCTGAAAAAGACTGAAAAGACTACTGACGCTATAAGCTAAAACTTTGAAACAAAGTTACGGTATGCGTTACTAAAAAGAAGTAGACCTACTCGTTCGATATGCCCGTGTCTGTAATGACGTTATAAATATATAAATGAACGTAACCTACGTATCACTGGTAAATTATTAAGGTTTTGAATTCGTTACCTCCAATTACTCAAAACCTATACTACATTATAGATACAAATATTTGGTTTGAAAGTTTGGTTGTACCTTTACTAAAAGTTTTAATTAATTTGACTTAATAATTTATACGTTATAAATAGATTACGTTCATTAAAGTCTAAAACGTCACTACAGACACGGGTGTGAAATGTACACACCTATGAAGGTACGAAAGGAACATCGCTGTCCTGAAAAGGTTAATTAACAATTGGGAACGAAATATGTTCTCTTTGCGTAAATTTTACTGAGTGAAACTGAAATATTAAAATCTAAAAAAGGGACAAGTATTGCATTTCGGATTAGATTTATTTAAAGTAAGTTCCCTTTAGTAAATTTCCGAAGTATATTTAGGAATTTTTATGAGTTAAAGCAAAAATATCATTAAAGTAACGGTAAATGTTTTAAAATTTATCAGTTAAATGAAATTTAAACGAATCTTTTATGAGTTTGGCCATAAACTCTGATTCAAGCCCTTTGCAACTGGGACTTCTTGTTGTCTGGACTTATGTAATGCTGTTACACAACGGTCCAAAGATAGGGGCAAAAATATTTAACCCCGCCACATTATGTATGTGTCTGTTCCAGATCAGAGGCCTGTAATTCAGTGGTTGTTGGTTGTGGCTGTACATCATATTTATTTTTCATTGGTTGTTTTGTACAATAATCAGGCCGTTGGTTTTCTCGTTTGAATTGTTTTACATTTTTCATGAAAGAGAATTTTAAAACTTGCTATGCGGTTTGGGTTGGGTCATTGTTGAATGTCGTACTGTGATCTGTATTTGCTAACATTTACATCATTTTGTCTTTGGTAGATATTGGTATCATTGGCAATCAAAACACATCTTATTTTATGCTTTAAAATTCATGCATCGTAGCGACAATTTTCTTTCTGCTCACAACACATTGTTATAGTCCCAAGAGTAGACTGCAGACAACGAACCAACACGTATTCAATTGATACTGTTGATATTCTATACAGTTATGTAGCGGATGGAAACCAATTAATATGAAATGAATGTTCAAATGTATATGATATTTATATTTATCGAAAAGTATTTTATTGAAATATGGCATTCTAATATTGTGACCAATTCGAATAGACATTGATATATATCATTCAACTTTCGATAATAATAACAAATAGATAAAATTTATGTCGCTTAAATGGGCATTGATAATTTTGTATTTGCTAAAATTGGTTAAAAATCTGGAGATTAAATGGTTAATAGTCCCAAGATAGACTGCAGACAACGAATCAACACTTATTCAATTATGATTGAAGTTTTGGGCTCCCCAACCCCTAATAATAAGCATTTCCTGTATGAAATTATACATTAGCGGTAAAACGTTCTATATTTTCACGTAAATGTCTTCCGCCGTTTTTGCATAAAAGTAGTTGCTCAGTCGTAAATATTCTATTCAGATCAATAAAACTTATCAAGGTCCAGCAACTCTCTAATACCTTGTCAAAATCAAGTAAAATGGCAGAAAAGTATAGTCAACTACGCACGGCAAACAATCCTAATAAGTTTCAAAGTTGTCGAGCAAATAGTCTTAGACGAAACCTTTGCAAAGTATAAGGAACAAACGGGTGGGGAAAATATATATGTGTCGTTCCGCTTTGTTCCGATCGGGTATTGAGATTCAGTTTATTGCAAATGCTTGGCAATACAAAATATCCGTTATGTTAAAATAAAATAGACCACTCAATAAATCAAAATGATGGTCTTAGATTTATGACAACGATTTGTTCGCCTATACTACCAATCGAATGTCATAACAAATAAGCAATAACCATGCATTGTTATTTGTACGAGGCTTAAAGACAGAGATAGAACTGCGAGGATACGGCAACCATGACATTTGTGCAGTAAAATTGTGTTGCTTGTGTTAGCACTTCCAGATACAGTTTGTCTTCAATAAACAAGCATACATAACATTTGTCAATATCTAAATTAACGAGTAAACAGAAATTGACGAGATTCTTGAATTTGAACAAAACATTGACATATTTTAGTGTTTATTTCAAAACAATATTAAGTATTCTACTAGTCCGTATCATGTCGAATAATGAACTACCATAACATGTAAGCAAAGAAGAAAAAGCAATTAACCAAATAAAAACGGAGTTACAGAAGGCAAGAATAAATTATTGATTACACCTCGTCCTAAATATGTATGAAAAATTGCCATTAAACGTAAAGAAATATCAATCAATCATACTGATTAGATGCTTTCATGAAAAAATAAAAAGTTAGGTTACCGCACTAGTTTGTTACTTTCGTACGAAATAGATAAATTCGTCGTACATTCTTTTATAAAACTACTAAACAGAAACCATGGCAAGCCCGGTTATAACATATTGCATCGGTATTTACAAATGAAATTGAGTTCCACGCCATCATCGCTATTGAGACAAAATGGCTAGTTGCTGAATAAAATTGCAGATTTGTATATATTTTACTTACATTCAGTTTAAATGAATTTACAAGTACACTAAATGGTATCATGTTTTAAACTACCATCGTTCGTGTTACTGAAAGACCTTTCATAGGTTATACCATGGTATTTGAAGGAGATATTTAATCCTTCGGAAGAGATATGAGGTTTATTAACCTCTTTCGTTTACCTTGTTTCTTAATATATTTCATGTGGCATGCTGTTTGTTCGTATTGTTTTTGCTTATGATTTTCCTTTATACGGTATTTTTCAATCATTTGGGAGTGCCGTTCATCATCTTTAATTGTAGAATATCCGGAAACATCGGATTTGATGTATGATGAAAAAAACAAAATTTGGGAAAGGAATGCATTTCTTATGCAAAGTTTTCATTTAAATGAAGAAAAATATTGTTATTTTTCAATTAAATAAACAAAATTCAGATTTGTATGTTTCATAACCATTCTCGAAAAGAAGTTAGAATTTGAAAAACAAACTTGCTGTACATGTCAAGGCCCGTATGCATACAGCTACTTAAGTTAAGATATTCGTAGTAAACACCCAAGTTAAGGAAACGCCACCCTTTTACCTAAGTGGTATGCATAAAAATCTTAGACTAAATATTTCCTAGTAAAATCTTAGATGGTTTAAGTCACGCCAACAAAACCTAGTAAGTGGTATGCATAAAACCCCGTAAACTAAGAAAACGCCTCATATCAAACATAAGTATAAAGAACCTAAAGAGCTACCTCAAATTTTCAAATATAGATCTAATCAGTCGAACATAGATACAATAGCTACCATTTTATTGTTTGATAATTATATCAGTGATAATTCATTAATAATATTAACGACAATAGTAATTTTCTTCAAATCACATGAAATCAACAAAATCAGGAGATAACAGAGGTATTTATATAATTTCATTCTATCCTTATGTCTCAATCTCGCTAAAGTGTATTCCGAAAAGAAATCACAGCTTTTACACGCATGGAATTCATGCTATTTCTTTTCTTCAGTGGATTCCTCTGTTCGTGCATGCTTACAAAGATAACATTAAACGATATATTATTAAAATAAACCGCCTGTTATCGAATGTTATTAGAAAATGGTGAGGATTTGTAGGTATGCAAATATCTGTTTTCTGGGAGAGGGGCATCGGTTAAATTTTCAAATATATAGTGTATACTTAAGATATAGGGCAAATTTTCCTTTATTTCTGTTTCACTAACAGGGACAATATCAGAAAGGTTTTGAGACCTACTCCATGGAATTCGAAGTCTATATAACATGCTCATGAAACTAAAACCGTATGAAATTACTTTTCATATTTACCTGAATATTCAGTGTTATGTTGCTGTTCACGAAAATATTGCACAATACAAAATTTTCGTAGAAAGAAGACTTTAACAAAAATGGGATGTATTTATGTAATTACTTCCAATTAAATTTTAGCATTGGTTAAGAATGTCCTTCTTGACCATTTTTTTTTCTAATATTGCTTATTTTTCTTAAATCTAGCAAAAATGCATGCAGTTTTGGTTCATATTTAGGTATTGATAACTTTCAAGCGAAATATTCGGAAATACGCTAAGAAGTTGATGATACCTTGAGTAAACATATCAATCATATAATGTGTGTTTTAGAAAAGGTTTTAGATGAATGATGGATGCTTTAGAGATTGGACAAATCTGTTTGATAAATATTATGTCTTTTTATCGAGATGCTACTAACATAAACATATGTTTTCTATAAGATAATGTCGAGCATCCATTTGGCGACTGCTCAGTGGTTTTAGTTTTGTTTCCCAAATAAACTACTAGTGAATAATTTCGAAATATTTTGATATTTTACATTAATTTCTCCAAAATCTGTGTACTTATTATGTTGTGGACTGTTGCAAGGCAACATTTCTGTCTCTATCCTTTCTACCTTCATTTCCAGTGAATTCAAATTTATCCGACCTTCATCCCGGACAGCCTCTATTACAGGATCTACTTATTGTATTTACTAATAATTTGTTGTCGTCTTTAACATGCATGAAATATTTGCCACTGGACGTTAAACAACCATCAATTAATCTATTATTTTCCTTTTAAGCCTCTTTCCTCTCTCCTGTAATAACGGATTTGCCACTAAATGTAAAGCAAACATCAATAAATCTATCAATTTTCTTTAAAGCCTTTCATCTCTCCTGTAATAACGGTAAAGGAAGGGTTTTGCATTACTACTTTTTCCTTCCCATGCTGAATCATCAAAATAAACCTTTCTTTTTTGTGCTAATTTAGCATTTGTTTTCACATTTTAGTTACGTATTTTTAATCGTTATAGACACCAGCACAATTTTAACTCTAGTTCTTAATTAAAGTATGTATTGTTCATTCAATTTAAATAATCAAAACAAACTTTTGCACAGAGGAGTACATGCAATGAGCTAACATATATCATACAATAATAAGAGAAAAGTTCCGATTTAAATATTCCTTAGTTAAGTCAATACTCACATAATTTTATGCATACGACTTAAGAATTTTACTTAACTAACGGAGTGAAATCTAACTTTAAAGAGTTCTTAACTTAAGATGTTTTCCGTCCGTCTGTCAGTTGAGTACATTAATGATTAATAAATCTTAATTTTTAACCAGAATAAATATAAACAATTATGAACGGTATAAATGATCACCATAAAATAAACTTATACAGACTTGTTTATATAGCATATTGTGCGTTTTGTTTTACATGTACGTACCAGGCTGATTCATGTCTTGCACTTTTCCTTTTAAAGTCCTGATCTCACTTGACATACTAGCATAAATCTGCTCCAGTGAATGAAATCTGTTTTTCGTAGAATTACCGTCTATTGCGTTGTTCTGTTCAAACGAATCAAGTCGGTGATTGGACGAATTAGCATGAGACTGTAGTAGCACCAATTGGATTTTGGTGTCATTTCTAAAGGATTTTGACCAGCTATCAAAGGTTTCCAACCTTTGATCAGCAACGTTTATTTTATTTAATAACGCTAAAAATCCTGGCTGCGCGAGATAGAAGTTGAGGAAAGAGAATCGAGTCGTGTGTTTAAACTTTTCATTTGGGATATAAGCTTGTCCACACTGCTTTGTATGGTGGTAACGTTTTGAATGTTTGAAGCAGCAATGGAATGTGTAAAAGAATGCACTTCTTGCTTTATTTGAACACTGAAATTATTCCAATCAGAAATTTGACTTTTCAATGGAGTGTGTAAAAGAATTCAGTTTTGCTTTATTTGAACACTGAAATTATTCCAATCAGAAATTTGACTTTTCAATGCAACATTACCATGTTTAAGAACGCTGTTTTCGTTTTGAAGAGCACCAAATTTCTTTTGCAAACTGTCGTAGTTATTCTGTAACCGGGTGCTTTTTTCACGTAACTCAGAAGTTTCATTTTTCAATTCGGAAACGACTAGCGACTGAGCAGCACTTTCATTTTTAATGCGGCAACAGCAATTTACTGAGTGGCACTTTTCCCAGATTTTAAATCCCTTATTTCTTGGTTCACAGTTTTCAATTGATTCTGAAGTTTCAGAACAAATGTTTCCATTTGTGTAAGTAACTGCTTCTGTACACTTAACGCATCCGTCAAAATTAGGTAATGACCGTCGGTCAAGCCGTTTGTTCCAACAGAAGATATTCCTGTTTTATTGGTCAACAAAAATCCATGACAAGCAGACAGAATAATGCAAGACAGAAAACGTACCTGCATAGTTAACACCATGATATCTTAGCTGATGTAAGTCCTTATGGTAAGAAAAACAGAATCACAATATATGTTTGTTCTAGTTACAGAATTTCAACTTAAATCTTATCTTTTCATTAATACGTATCGATAAAAGCCAATTACGTGATTCATCTATCATGCAATAAAGTAGACCACAATCGTGCGTTGTGTACAAATGACATTTACGCCTTCAGAATTTCAGATTGACTTCATGAAGTGTTGTTTAAAATACATTACGAATGTTCATTTCTAAAGATAAATCTGCATGGTTTTCTTCCTAAAAATGTATGAAATTGTCCAATGAAATTGGGTCCAGAAGAGACACAGAAAAATAAGGAGAGAAAAAATTCAGAAAACAAATGTAAAAAGTCCACACAATATTCAGCTATATGGGGGTCCGCTTTTGTTAATCTTATTTTTAATCGCCCATATTGCTTACACTCTATTGCTTACTAACCACATTTCACCTTAATTGACATCAAGTACCATTCAGTGGTTGGCATATATGTATATGAAGCATTCTGACAGTTTTTACTTCGAATTCATATGGCATTTGCGTGTTTTAATTCATCTGTAAGTGTTCAATTACATTTCACAATCGCGACAATCGTGAGACTGTTGTGCAAATGTGGTTTTGTATCCTTTAAGCTGTATTGCCTTTAGAATATAGTATTATTATTATTAGAGTTCGCAAGATTTACGCTGTATTCTTTCAAAACTAGTTTTGAAGTATTCATTTTCGCTCGCAGAATGTCGCTTGAAGATCTTGCGATGTAACGATCAGACGTAGGATGCAGATAACATCTGGGTTTATTTTCCGCCGAATTATTTTTGTAGGGTGGGTTTTATTCGTACTGGTTTCGCTTACATGTTCGTAATTTGGAGAAAAAATCATCAAACACTATAGCAAGAAAGGCAAAAAGTTCGTTTATATAACCCGGAAATCATTAACGCTTTTTCACTTGTGTCACTGTTATAAGACGGGGAAAGACTATTGGTTCATTTACGTAGGAAATACCGTTACATATCTCTATAAGCAACCGACCATTCATTCTGCAAGAGGGTATTACTTTTAGAATTTCGAAGAATCCTTTTTCTGCATGAAAAATTCAGAACTGGTTTAATTTATAAATTTCGTATTATCCTTTGTAGGACAGATTCTGAACCGGAGATCTAATAAAACATATACCATGAATATTCAAGTTTATGTGACCTATATTGGGCGTGGTCAATGGCTTTAGTTCTTGTCCGCGAAATCAAAATAATATCTGATTCTTGTAAAACAAAAAAAAATCAGTAAATAATACACAGTAATGCAAATTTGTAATGGGTTGTCTTTTAACATTTCAACAGGTTTCTGGAACTATTAAGGAGATTTTGATCGAAATTATACGTCCGATCAAAACAAACCAAATTTCTTCTACACTGTACATTTGTTTTCTTAAATTGTTGTTACGACCGGAATGCCCAGAAATTTTAAAACTATACATCTTGATACAAATCATTTTATAATTAGATGTAATATATAAACACCCAGTCAATCGAATATTAAAAATATACGTTATATCATTTCGAATGATCCCGTCAAAAATACACCAAAATTATGGAATTTCATTCTAAACAAAAACTTATTTTTATTGATGCTATCTTAAGATCTTGTTTTCAGAATAAGTATGTATACGAACACACAGACAATCTTGGCAAATGCTCTTTAACGTGCAAATAATGCGCGTGTGAGAGTGTAACGACCAAATCCCGATTGAACATGGCTATTTGGTTTTTTTTTACATAGAAGCAAGTGTATCCATTAGGCAGTAGTTGATTAACAAAAATAGAGAAATAAGAAATATAAAACTCTGTTGAAATATGTTGAATACCTGTCTATTCTAAATATTGCATGAAACATTTGAAAGCATGAGAGAACAAAAAAGACTAAAGAAGTAACGCTAAAAATTGTAAGGTTACCTTTAACCAGAGGAAGCAGCAACATTAGTCTAAGTACAATAAATTTATAACCTGATAATTTGCAGTCTAAACGTATCATGTAAATCGACTTTATTGTTACCTTGTAAAAATATACAATTTAAATGTTCTTCCGAGAATTAGCAACTTATATGAATGAATTGTTTACTTAGAATTTTGTTAATAGATAAATAGAAGGTTAGATTTATATTTAATTACACTTTATATGTTAATCTTTACATAACTTTTGGATGCAGAATTTGACGTATCAAGACGGTTATTATGTAACGTGTACGAGATAAAATGCTGTCAAAGGAATGAACACACAGAAAATTGTTAAAATGGGTAAGTAAAGCTTTCGGGTTTTTATGTACTTTATAAATCGAATGCCATAAGTCCATTAGTGTCAAATAAAAGAAATATTAGTTTAATAATGTTAAGTTGAAAATAAAGGAAAAACAACATGACTTTTTGTGTAAAACTTTACCGTTGTTTTGAAACCAAATAAAATTTAAGTAATGTGCAAATACCCTAAAATTAAACATGCTATTTACAGACAACCTCTACAAAACGTTTTTGACAAAGATATCTTTATTATAAACATTATATTACTTTACTTAAAGTGAAAAGGAGGGAAATTTACTTATTTACCTACATGGAGTTATTTTCTGTCAGAACGACAGGTCATTCTTTTGAAGAAACAACCTGGACGATACCAAGTTTCAATGTAATGTGCTTCAAGCCATAAAATAATGATCTGCGTCAGGTCATTATTTTCCATGATTAAAATACAAACTACAGAGTACTAAAACATTTAATCCGTGTGTTGTTGCCAATTGGGTTTTATTGTACAATTTTCAATCTTTAACACTTTAAAAAAGTTTCAGGCAGGACAAATTCTTTCCTCCGTCTATAGGCTGAAATAAATATTTTTCTTGATTCTTAATTTTTGAAGAAGAAAGAAATGTATTTCCAGCCAAAAGAGAAAAACAATTATTCTGAAAAGCTCGTTAAACATTGTTGAAAAAAAAATAATCTGCTTATCCGCAATAAAAATGTCATCAAACAAGAGAATAAAAATAGCACCCTTTTTATACAGATTATATGATGAATAACTTACAAAGTGACCTGTATTTTTTCGTACATCTAAACAATTAATTTGCTTCTCGCTTCATGCAATTACTATAACATTTATATTGTAACTGGCCAGTGATTTATACGGAAGCCGATAAGGGCCATTCAAAAAAAATATTTTATGTCGTAATGGTTGTCAGTAAAGACAAAGTTTGTAGCGTAAACAAATTCATCTTTTTTTGTTGAGAATAATGAACACTATATGCAATCAAGCTTAATTCAAGTTATTCACTTGCACCTCAGACTTGCACATACTAGAACTTTATTTATAATCGAGTCAAATGAGACCTAGTTAAACAAGGGAGCAATTAAAGCTCGTTGGAGCCTCTAATTATGTTTGGCATGTACAGATTTGTGTAAATTATGAAGTCCTGCATTTCCATTGCAGGTTCTGGATAAGATGAATGTTAAGCTTTTCCCAATAAAGACTATGTTAAACTTTGGACTCATAGTGCTCAGACCCACGGATCTATGTACCTTCATTTGTACACACTTGGATCTTAATGTACTACTGAAGCTTGATGCAAATTATAACTGCATTGCTATTGTTGGTTCTTAATGAGATTCTTCAAGCGTCCTCCCATTGAAGCCCTATTAAAACTTTGTACCCCAAGTTCTTTTAACCACTGTTCCCCAGGACAACTATTCCTACAAACTTAAGGGATGGTTGGGATCCTGCTAACATGTTTAACCCAGCCACATTCTTTATGAATCATGTGTCTGTCCCAAGTCTTTAGTTCAGTGGTTGTCGTTTGTTGATATTTTACATATTTGTTTTCGTTTATTTTGTACATAAAGTAGGCCGCTAGTTTTCTCGTATAAATTGTATTACATTTGTCATTTCAGGGCCTTTTATAGCTGACTTTGCGGTATAGGCTGTGATCATTGTTGAAGGCCGTACGGTGACCTATAATTGTTAATTTCTTTGTCATTTGGTTTCTTGTGGATTGTAGCGTTTTGAGCAAACCAGCGTATCCCAAGGCCTAGATAACCTCTGTAGGCCCCAAATAAGACGAAAAACATCAAATTGGACAGAAAACGGAAAAATGGTTTCTAACCTCAGGGATTTTAACTCTTGGCATGCTGAATTGTTTTCAGAAATTGTCTAAATTTCAGTATTTGCAAAATATGCAAATGATATGCAAATGAGCTGTAGCCTGATGCTGATGCATACTGATTGCATTAAATCTAAGATAGCCAAGGATTAACATCCCTGAGGTTAAAACCCTTTTTTCCGTTTTCTCCAATTTGATGCTTTTTCGTGTTTTTAGGGCCTATAGAGGTTATCAAGGCCTTGGGATACGCTGGTTTGCTAAAAACGCAACTCTCAAAAGAAACCAAATGACACAGAAATTAACAATTATAGGTCACCGTACGGCCTTCAACGATGATCACAGCCCATACCGCATAGTCAGCTATAAAAGGCCCCGAAATGACAAATGTAATACAATTCATACGAGAAAACTAGCGGCCTACTTTATGTACAAACATAAACGAAAACAAATATGTAAAACATCAACAAACGACAACCACTGAATTAAAGACTTGGGACAGACACATGATACATAAAGAATGTGGCGGGATTATATGTTAGCAGGATCCCAACCTCCCCTAAGTTTGTAGGAATAGTTGTCCTGGGGAACAGTGGTTAAAAGAACTTGGGGTACAAAGTTTTAAAGGGCTTCAATGGGAGGACGCTTGAAGAATCTCATTAAGAACCAACAATAGCAATGCAGTTATAATTTGCATCAAGCCTCAGTAGTACATTAAGATTCAAGTGTGTACAAAGAAGGTACATAGACCCATGGGTCTGAGCACTACGAGTTCAAAGTTTAACATAGTCTTTATTGGGAAAAGCTTAAAATTCATCTTATTAAGAACCTGCAATGGAAATACAGGACTTCATAATTTACACAAATCTGTACATGCCAAACATAGTTAGAGGCTCCAAGGAGATTGAATTGCTCCTTGTTCAACTAGGTCTCATTTGACTCGATTATAAATAAAGTTCTAGTATGTGCAAGTCTAAGGTGCAAGTGATTAACTTGAATTAAGCTTGATTGCATATAGTGTTCATTATTCTCAAAAAAAGAAGATGAATTTGTTTACGCTACAAACTTTGTCTTTACTGACGACCATTTTGAAATTCATATCGCTTCAAAAAGTGAAAAGTTAAACTATAAGGTTGTCATTATTATCACATAGCGGTCAGGAGTCTGTATTTCAGTGGTTGTCATTTGCTGCTGAGTTACATATTCGTTTTTCGGTCTTTGTTTGTACATTATTAAAACCATTATTTTTACTCGTTTGAACTAATTTGTTAAACAGCTGACTTTTCGGGACTCTCCTCTGGTATCTTTCGTCCCTCTTTATAGCTGACTATGCGGGGCTTTTCTCATTATTGAAGGCATTATGATGACCTATAGTTGTTAATTTCTGTGTCATTTAGTCTCTTGGCAATCATAATACATATTCTTTTATATATATAGCGATGTCGTTATTACGACATAGTGATGTCGTAATTACGACATGTTATGTCGAAATTACGACACAGCGATATCGTTATAACGACATATTATGTCGAAATTACGACATAGCAATGTCGTTATAACGACATGTTATGTCGAAATTACGACATAGTGATGTCGTTATTATGACATAATTTTTTTTAATGGCCCTTATCGGCTTCCGTAGATTTCTAATGTTTATATCTAGATTAATTAGTGATCTTCATTTCACATGAAAAATGAGCCGTAAGGCGTGGTTATACATAAATGTTTAAGAAAAGACTATCCCACTTCAATGTGATCGCTAAAATATGATACAATTCCTGAAGATCTTTCCAGAAAATAATATTTTTACGGTATATAAGTCAATGGTATATATTTTAAGGTCTTTCTTGTCGTTTAACACACCTCATGGTGTCAGGATTATCCAAAGAAAGAGCTCCCTACGGTCGGTCTTTCATTTGCTCAATCCTGACACCTTTCGTTGTGTTGTACGACAAGAAACACCTTAAAATATGCATTATCTATAAAGGCTTTTATTATTATAAACCAGTTTGATTTTAAGAATTTAATCAATTGTATTAAGTCAAAAAATGACAGCGGATTTATTGTAAAGTTATGACATTTTACCGAACTACTAAAAATACAGAAAGTCGTCTAGATGATCTATGTAAGCATTTGTAAATGTTACTTTATACATAACATACCGACAAAATACTTCCAAGAAGGAAATAGTATTTATATTCAATTGTTGCATACATTGTATTGCTGCAACAGAAATTCTGCAGGTAAAATTATGCAAGATTCAGTTAAAAGAATTGAGAAACGTAGTTATGAATGCAACATTTGCTTTTATTTTTAACATATCATTTCATGTTTGATAAACTGTTTCAAACCTTCAATAGTCACGAGATTTGAAAAATAAATTTATGATAACCACTCTTTAAATGAGCTCTTCAAAGCAAAAACATGCACACGTTTCTCTCTCTAAATGTTTTTCATTCTTGAATATTGGAATAACGCCAGTGTCTATACGTGATCCCTCGTTGTTGACTTTTTTTTTGCAAGAATGGTACTGTGGTTACGATTTTCTATACTTTCCTCACAAATGTTTTGATTGTTGTCTTTAGTATATAAATGTGGTAAGCACTTCGTATTATAGGGCCCTTAGTTTTACTGCAGGTACGTCAAAACAAAACACTTTGTAACCTTCTACAAGGGAAATTTGTTGATTTTTATATCTTATGGCGGCCATCTTGGAATATGCCGCCATATTGAAATTTCAATTTGAGTTCATAGCTTATATTGTTTGAAGCACCCAGCACTAATAACATGACAAATTTGAACTAATATAAGGGATATTTGTTGATTTTGATATTGTGTGGCGACCATCTTGGAAAAAGCCGCCATATTGAAATTTCAAGGTGAGTTCACAGCTAATATTTTTTTAAACACCCAGCACTACTGCCATGCCAAAGTTTACCTTAAATGTGACCTTATATAAGTGATATATGTTGATTTTAATATTTTATGGCGGCCATCTTGGAAATAGCCGCCATATTGGAATTTTAAGGTGGGCCCATAGCTAATATTGTTTGAAACACTCAAAACTACTACCATGCCATATTTGGCGCTTTTATCATCAAACCCATTATTTTGTCACCAATCTGCAGGACTATTTGTCACGAGAGAAAAACCATGCCCCCTAAAAAAAAAGAACGGTCAGTGCCTAAAATATAATTCAATAAAAAAAAAATCCGCAAAGGGATCGCCAACTAAGAATATTTAGTTCTTTTGTAGGACGTTAAATATCCAAACTACTATTACGGCAGACTATAAATGTGTGGTAACCAATTTCTAAATAGTCACAGATAAAAGAGAAAAAAAAAACTTTTTATTTTCAAGATAGAGAAATACAACTTTTTAACTGGTCTAAAAGGAGTGGGTTGAGGAGAAGTGGGAAGCGGGTATATTACCCGACATCTCTTTAAAGTACTTTTTACGAATAAGACTTTGATTGTGTCAAATAAAATGATAAACTTCAATACATGTAAGACTTGCAATTGCATTAAGGTTCATGTGGACCCTTCGGCTAAAATGGCTGCGTTTTCACTTCAAAATTTACTCTGAGTACAGACAAACCTGTGCATCTGGAAAATGTTTAAGGCATAGCCTTTTTGAAATTTCTGAAAAAAGTCTGTTCGAATTTTGAATCACTTGTCAATCACCTTGATTTACTTTTTTGTAAAAATTTGGGCGATTTCTTCCCTTTTGCCATGTTCACCTGCCGGAAACCCCAATTTTTTGTTGCACGACGATAATAAGAATGAAGGTTATTTAATCATTCGGTGTCCAAATTTATTTCACTTCAAGAGAAAATAAGTCATTATCTTTTATCAAGTTAGGGCTGCAAATACTTGTCACTTCTATCCCTCCCAATACACTATTGTGATTGTTCCGTAAAGTAGTGATGAATATCCAAAATAGTTCCAGCTTTTTGAATTTTGCCTTTGGTGTTTCATGTTCTTCTTAATATTTCCATAAGGTTGCGGTTATTCAAATAGTACAAAATTCCTAATATTACAAATAAAATCATAATTCCAGTTGATGCTCCTAGATAGGTAAGTAGTAGTTCCGTCTGTGATAATCCTGAAATATTTATTTAATTCGTAATAATTCATCTAAATTCTAATTTATTTTCTTTTTCATAATGAACTAACCTTCGAAATACATAGAAAGTTGAATAATGATTTTTTTATGTTTCCATTTAGAAAAAAAAAGGAACCAAAGAGGTAAACAAAAACTGATAGGCAAATAAAGGCGGGTATAGTTGTGTCATCCAGTATTCATTCATTGTATGTACTGTCGAAAAATAAGACGTAAAATAAACAACAATCACCAAAACACATAACACAAATACTGGGAGACAACTAATAAGCTCATCATAGATACCAGCTGGATTTAAATTTCATACATCAGACGCGAGTTTCGTCTACAAAAGACTTATCAGTGACGCTCGAATTAAAAAGTTGAAAAGGCCCAATAAAGTACGAAGTTGGAGAGCATTGTGGACCCTGCTCTTGCCTCGATTCCGTGTCCAGGCTTTGACTAACTTTTGCCCTTTTGGTTTCATCAGTCTTTTAACGTTTGTATAAGGTTTTGGATTTTTAATTGTGTTGCCCATAATATCACTGAAGTGACATTAATTGTCGAATTCGCACCGGGTGCAGTAAAATTGGTACCGTTAATGATGTTACTAATACTTTTGAATATTTTGTACTTTGAAGATTTTAAGTGTTCCAGGAAACGCTGTACTATTGCATGAAAAACCAATCATTATAATAAAAAACTATTTTAAAACTGGGAAGATATAAGGCAAATTCCCCTTGTATTTGTTTCGACGTCACAGGGTCAAAATCTACAGGTCAAAACCTACTGGAATTTAGATATTTGAAAGAGTGTACATGTATCAACTACTTAAAACATAAACTCGGAATAGAAAAAGAAATCCCTCCTAATTTGTTTCAACAAAGGGTCAAAATCTAAAGTTCAAAACCTACTAGAATTTGGATATTTTAAAGAGTGTACATGTATCAACTACTTAAATAATTAACTCGGAATGGAAAAGGCAAATTTCCCCTGTATTTGTTAAATCAGAGGGTCAAAATCTAAAGGTCGAAACCTGCTGGTATTTGGATATTTTAAAGTGTACATGTATCAACTAATTAAATAATAAACTCGGAATAAAAAAGGAACCCCCCCCCCTATTTGTTTCATTAAAGGGTCAAAATCTAAAGGTCAAAACCTACTGGTACATGTATCAAATACTTAAAACAAAACTCGGAATAGATACGGCAAATTCCCTCTGTATTTATTACATCACAGGGTCAAAATCTAAAGATCAACTCCTACTGGAATTTTGTTATTTTAAAGTGTGTATATGTATCAAATACTTAAAACATAACTCGCAATAGATAAAGCAAATTCCCGTGTATTTCTTTCATTGCAGGGTTAAAATCTTAAGGTCAAACCTACATTTTTGTATTGGAATTTTGATATTTTAAAGAGTGTACATGTATCAAATACTTAAAACATAACTCGGAATAGATAAGGCAAATTTCCCCTGTTTTTGCTTCATCCCAGGGTCAAAATCTTTAGGTTGAATCCTCCTGGACATTTGATATTTAAGAGAGAGGGGAGAGGCGAAGGATACCCAAGGGACAGTCAAACTCATAAGTCGAAAATAAACTGACAACGCCATGGCTAAAAAGAAAAAGACAAGTCTACATCATTTTTCAATAATTTTACACACACACAAGAATCTACATATAAAATCAACATTCGGGTATACAAGTTGATGTTGAGGATATTTAATTACATATTTTTTTTCATATTTTTGCTTTTTTATTTTGTATAGAAAGATGTCTCTAAACAACATGAATTAATTTGCATCTAAAAGAAAACATATGATTTTATATTCAGGCGAATTTTGGTTTTGGTTAAATTCTCCCTTTTATTCTATTTTGGATAAACATTTGTCCATTTTGTGTTTTTGAGCTATATGCATGCGCTTATAATCTGTTCGTCTGGTTAGAAATAAGCATAATTATTGTTAAAACCTCATAGTAAATACATGATGGCTGATAATTTCAGGGCAGGTAGACCTTGAGCTAATGAATACTTTAAATTGTCTGATTTGCTCTAAATGCTTTAGTTTTTGAGATATAAGCCAAAAACTGCATTTTACCCCTGTGTTCTATTTTTGGCCATGGCGGCCATTTTTTTTTTTTTTTGACGAAACGGAAAATAAAACACAAACTTTATTCTAGACACCCTAAGGATCATTCAGATTAAGTTTGTTTGGATTTGGTTCAATAGTTTCAGAGGAGAAGATTTTTTAAAGTTGGAAAACATATAATAAACAAATTGTGTAAAATTGTCTTTAAAGGGCAATAACTCCTTAAGGGTCAATTGACAATTTTGGTCATGTAAATATAAAAAGAAGATGTGGTATGATTGCCAATGAGACAACTATCCACAAGAGACCAAAATGACACAGAAATTAACTATAGGTCACCGTAAACTGATTTTTAGATCTTACTTTGTTGAACATTTTTGTTGTTTACAGTTTATCTTTATCTATAATAATATTCAAGATAATAACCAAAAACTGCAAAATTTCCTTAGAATTACCAATTTAGTGGCAGCAACCCAAGAATGGGTTGTTAGACTCATCTGAAAATTTCAGGGCTGATAGAACTTGACCTATAACTTTTTTCCCCATTTGTCAGATTTGCTCTAAATGCTTTAGTTTTTGAGATATAAGCCAAAACTGCATTTTACCCTGTGTTCTATTTTTGGCCACGGCGGTCATTTTTTTTTTTTTTTTGACGAAACGGAAAATAAAACACAAACTTTATTCTAGACACCCTAAGGATCATTCAGATTAAGTTTGTTTGGATTTGGTTCAATAGTTTCAGAGGAGAAGATTTTTTAAAGTTGGAAAACATAATAAACAAATTGTGTAAAATTGTCTTTAAAGGGCAATAACTCCTTAAGGGTCAATTGACAATTTTGGTCATATAGACTTATTTGTAGATCTTACATTGTTGAACATTTTGTTGTGACAGTTTATCTTTATCTCTAATAATATTCAAGATAATAACCAAAACTGCAATGAAAATGACGAGTCCAGAACCAATCCTATATATACCAATACATACTCTTTGTATTTTATTTTATTTTTAATTATTTCTTTTCTTATTCTATTTTGTTCAATTTGATGTTTTCTTCTATATAGATATCTTTTGGATTTTTTTGGGTGTTTCGGTTAAGGTTTAACTACCAAGGCTTTTCCTCATCAGGTATCCCGAGCCTCTTCAATATAAAAATTTTTAGTCTAGAAGGAAAGTTCACAGCATCTATGCGCATAGAATTTAATTTCCTGGATATTGGAATGAAAATGACGAGTCCAGAACCAATCCTATATATACCAATACATACTCTTTGTATTTTATTTTATTTTTAATTATTTCTTTTCTTATTCTATTTTGTTCAATTTGATGTTTTCTTCTATATAGATATCTTTTGGATTTTTTTGGGTGTTTCGGTTAAGGTTTAACTACCAAGGCTTTTCCTCATCAGGTATCCCGAGCCTCTTCAATATAAAAATTTTTAGTCTAGAAGGAAAGTTCACAGCATCTATGCGCATAGAATTTAATTTCCTGGATATTGGGATACGACACCTGGTAAATTTGTATTGATGTATTGTATTTTAAAGTCAATTAATCAATGTTTTGATATTATAACTGTCTTTTAAGTTGTTACTTTATCTATAATTTGGAGGACGTAAGTAGGTCCTTTAAGTTTTTGTGTCTTTTATATGCTATAATTGGAGGTTTTGGAAACATAGTTTTTGTTGTTTCGTTTTGTTCAATTAGGTGCCAATGTTTTTTATTGCTTTATTTAGTCCATTAAAAGAAGGATTAAATTTCGTGGCTAACACTAATGGAGGCATTGCTCTTTTGTTTTAAGCTTGTATCTGAGACAATCTTTTCTTTCCTTATGCAATGCCTTTTTATAATGGGGTTAATGTCCTTTTCTGAGTATCCCTGAGGAGAAGTTTTGTTTTGAAAGTTTCAATTTCATTTAGTGTATCATTTTTGTTATTGGATGATCTTATAAAACGCAATATTTCAGCAGTAATAAATCCATTGAATACTGAAGATGGGTGAGCTGACGTTCGTTCAAGATACTGAAAGTTATCAGTAGGTTTACGGTATAGTTTAACGTCTAATATATTATGATTAAGGAATCTGTTTCCTTTAAAAATTGTGACGTCAAGAAATTGAATGCTAGTGTGTGATATTTCATGCGTGAATTTTATTAACGGGTGTATATTATTTGCAATGTTAAATAATTCAGTAAGATTGTCTTGACTAGAATTAAAGAGAATGAATCCATCATCTCTGTATACAGATAACAATGCTATGTTTTCCTTAAAAGGAAATGTATCAAGGATATTCGTTATGATTTCAAACATTCTTAAGTCAGCTAAGGATGGGCTCATTGAGCTCCATTGGGATTCCACATGTCTGTCTAAATACCAAGTTATTGAATTCAAATTCATTATTGCATAGAATGTATTGAAGTATTCTTAAGAAGTCCTTTTTTGGTGGTAGAGGTATTTCATGTGTAATTCGACATATTTTGCACCAGGCTCTGTCAACTGCTTGTAGTATTTCATCGTGTGTTAAGGAATTGTACATACTAGTTATATCAAAAGTGCACATAATTATGTCATCAGGTGCCCTTATTTGTTCTATTTTGTTAATAAATGAGGTTGTGTCCTGTGTATAAGTCCATAATTGGCTTACTACTGGTTTTAGGAAGTAGTCCATAAATTGACCAATTTTTTCTATTGGACTATTGCATAATGATACAATAGGTCTCCCAGGAATATCTATATGTCTTAGGAACTCTTTGTTTGTTTTGATTTTTCTCTATCATCATGATTAATTTTGTGAATTTTGGCAACATGTAGAGTCGTCCGACTCGTACATTGGTATTATTGGCTAGGTATTTATATGTTATATCGTCGATACACTCTTTCTTGTGTAGTTGTTTAATCATTTTTTGTATAGTATCGGATATTTTGTTCGTATTAGATTCACGGATTTGTTCATAGCATATACTGTTGTTCAGGAAGTTCAGTGTTTGTTTGATGTAAAGACTTTTATCAAGAACAACGGTAGATGAATTTTTGTCAGCTTTCTTAATAATTATATTATTATTAGAACGTAAGGTTTTGAGTGCCGCTCTTTCATGTTTAGAAAGATTATATCTAACTTTGTTTATTTTAAGTCTGCATATTTCCATCTTTGTCGCAAAGAGATAATTCTCTATTGTGTTGTTTGCTAAAGCGGGTTTGAATCCCGATTTAACTCTAAACGGATGATTGCTGTCCGCATTTGATTTATCACTAAAGTGATATTTGCATCGCATTTTTCTACCAAGTTCGTCAAAGTCTAGTAAGAGTTTTTGTTTAATGTATTTTACATCAGGACTGGGAATAAATTTTAATCCCTTTGCAAGAACTAGTATTTCATAGTTAGTGAGATTTTCCTGTGAAAATACTTCAATGTAGTGTAAAGCTTTTTTTACATTTTCATGAAAGTTTTTTGTGCGTTTAAGATGGCCTTTGTTATTATTATGTATACGGAGTTTACTTTTGTATTTTATTAATCTTTTTTTCTTATCCCTTTTTCTGAGAGATCTTTTTCTATTACTCATAGTAATATATTTTTTTTGTAACAAAGCTATTTTGATTGTTTGTATAATTATTTCAACTCTATTTGAGAGATGAAATGTATTGTACTAATTCTACTCTATTTGAGAGATGAATTGATTTGAATTTAGTTTAATTTTATTTTAAACTTAAATTGTATATGTAAACTCTATTGAAGTGTTTATCCACTTCTGCCGCAATCAGTGTGTACTTCCAATATACACAAAGAAAACCACGTGTATACCTCAGTTAAAGACTTAGATTCTGATTGGATATGCCAATTCCACTACGTCACTCGCAACAAGTAACAAAGTTCGTCACTTGTATTCTTAATCTGATTGGATATTCCGTAATTAGTGTAGATCAGTTACTACGTCACCGAACCATCTAACTCTTGTTATGTGTGTGTATTTTATTAGATAATGATTTAACGCTTAATTGTTGGTAAACTAGTGAGATAAATTCTAATGCTAATTAAGTACCTTTATATACATAAGTAATGATTTAGACAATATTATTTAATTACGATAATAATATTATCGTTCTAAAAATAAATAGAGGTAATTGTGAGACGGATATAATATATTTATGCAAAGATAAGGGTTGTTGATGACATTGCACTGTGTGCTCTTGCGTAGTCATGTGTATAATCTATTGATAATAATCGTGCTACGTGTGTGTGATATTTGTAAAGTATTTGTACTTTCGTATTTGTACTGCGTGAATTTTTTTTAAAACCTGCTGTAGATAATGACTATACGGAAACGACCTATAATTTATAGAATATATGTACATAGATAGTACGATCATAATGCTCATTGTTAAAACCATACTACATTAATGGTTGCAATTCTATGTATAATTTTTCAAGCGATCTTTAGCCTGATGTTTATTCATTGCTGTCAATTGTTGAGTAGCAATTAAAGCCAACTACTTAAACTAACATAATTAAAAGTTTCTTTGATTTAATAACTAATGAGTATATATGTGATAATTAATTCTAATCAATAAAATAAAACTACAATATTCAAAGTAAATAGCCCTGTTTTAATAATCAAATAATAGACATACGTGTATAATTGAATAATCATTAATGTCCATCTTGAATAATAGCGACACTTGTTTTACTATTGGAAACATTGACCACAAAAATCCACTGATATTCGTAAGAAAATTAATGTACATCGTCTCAGTAATAGTTATTACGGAAATTTCTGCGGCCTCTTCCGCGGTTACCACGACCGTATCTGTTTCCCAGAACATTTTAAGGTCATCTATTTCCTTTTTCATTATGTCCATTTCACTTATCGGTGTCCCTTTATCGGTCTGTTGCCTCAACACCTCTAGTTCTTGTTTGATTCTATCTAGTTCTGATAGTTCTTTGGTATCCCTGGTAGCACTCTGTCTATATTTGTCGGCCCATTTTTCTTTTAGGCTCCTTACTCTGTCATTCAGACGGACAATGCTTGCCCCGTTGTTGATCGAAGCTGATGTTTTGTGCCAGTACTGCTCTACTTCAGTTGTTAGCTTGTCTGCATACTCTTTCACAGCTATGGTTAAAAATTCCCGGAAATTAAGTTTCACAGTGCTGTTGAATTCTTGCAGCTTTAATTTAAAGAATGTGCTTGCTTCATCCGATCCAAATCGTGGTGAGAATGTAGCATTTGCTATATTAGCGTAAACCGGTAGAGTGTCCCTATCGAATCTTCTAATGTCACTTAATAGAGTCACTATTGGGTGCCTTTTAGCTAAAGTATTGTCCATATTGTCAATGCATCTGTCAATATTGATATCATCCGTTAAATTACCACTACTGCAGCTCTCATTAACTAGGTTATCAAAGTCAAAGTTAATTGGTACGATTTTGACGTTACTAGGTATTTGTCCACACGGTATATCATCTTTAATGCCTCCACTAATTGCGTCCACAATGTCCGTATCCGATTCAGAATTATTATTCATTTTCCTTTGCCAAGACTAAGTTTAGATTTGTGCATTTGTATCTCGTTATTGAGGTTTGCGAAGAAATAAGTTTTATAGCTATTATAAATGTTAAATTATTAGAAAAGTATTCCAAAATATTAACTTTCATTGGTCAATACTTAGACTGTAAACTTCAAGCCCATTTTGGGGTTGGTCTATCTATTTTAATATGCAACAACGAAGATCTTTATAGTTATAAACAATACTATATAATTGTTACAATTTACAGGTGGTCTGTCCTTCAGATAATCAAATTCGATGCGCTTCGTACCATTTTGTATGAAGCAAAGGTGTGATGCTATTAGAAACTGATTATTAGTTACCCATGCCTAATGTAAGTTTCCTGTGAAAATGGTTGTAAGAATGATAAAACCATATGTTAATTGTCTCATAGATGTAATACCCATAGATGAAGCTCAACCCTGACTTCAAAGGTTATATGTGCGTTGTAATGGCTTTCACACTTATCTGATAATGACATGAACCAGTTGGTCATTGAGATGCTGATTGACAATCTAGACAATAGAAAACTGACAATTAAAAGCTACTTAGCAGTTGAACATGCTAAAAATCAGAAAGAAACAAAGTCAAAATATATATATTTTATATTGACTTGATTATGAAAAAAATAATATTCTTATAGATAAAACAATATTATAAATTATTCTCGAAAAGAAACAATACTAAAATGTGGATATCTTTCATTTTTAGCTAGAACTAATGTTTTCATCATATTTACATTTTTAGATTTTATATCTTTTATCACAATTTAACTTTATTTTAACAATGTACATGCTAACTATTATAAACAAGTTTATTGAAAATATAATTGATAGAAAACATGGAACAAGTTGAATATATGCTCCATAATACTTATTTTCCATGTCTTGCATGTTTTGTTAGTACACTAATTTAGTAAAACTTACTTAGGAATTTACACATTTCATAAACATCATGAACGAAATTATTGTAATTATTATAATTTAGCCATAAATGTACAAAATATTACATCTATAATTAAGTAACTAACTTATTCTGAAAAATATAAAAATGATTTAAAAAGACAATTTCTCTTCTAAAAAAGTAGAAAAACTGATGAAATAAAGAAAAGAATGTACTTTGTTATTAATTTTTTCCCAAATTCGACGCAATTCGACACTTTAATGAAACATATCAAATAAAAGGTGTATTTTAGAAGTTCAACAACGTGCTATTCCCATTTTCAGGATTTAACAGGAACATAGTTTTTCTAAAATATAAAGATACAAGCCTAAAAAAAACATTTTTGAATTTAGTTCAATATTTCCATTATAAAATGCGCAATTTCTGACCGATTTCATCCATTTTTTCACCATTCTATTTGTCTGTCCAGTGCGCTAAAAATAGACACACTCTAACAACAGAAGGGACATAACTCGAGAAGACATTTAAGAAAATCTATTATGCTGCACTGGTCAATACAGATCAACAGATAAGAGATGTGGCTAAAGTTACTTGATTGAGGACAACACACATAAAACATCAAAGACAGTCAATTTGGTCATGGTTCTTTTTATCTAACAATAGAGAACAGTAGGGAACTTTTGACGAGCTTTATCTATGGGTATTACATCTATGATTGTCTGTACGTAATGAATTTGAAGATTATTTTTTCAAATTTCACCGACACTAATAATTGGTATATTTGTAAATATCCTGTTATATATTAATAGCATTTATTAATGCATTTATTTATTATAATGTTAAAAGAGATCTGTATTAGTTACATATATGGAGATTACGCATGTCCAGAGACAAGATAATACGAAGGTTTGGAACAACGTGATTGAGGCGGAGGCCTCGTATAAACTAGAATGAAAATGACGAGTCCAGAACCAATCCTATATATACCAATACATACTCTTTGTATTTTATTTTATTTTTAATTATTTCTTTTCTTATTCTATTTTGTTCAGTTTGATGTTTTCTTCTATATAGATATCTTTTGGATTTTTGGGGTGTTTCGGTTAAGGTTTAACTACCAAGGCTTTTCCTCATCAGGTATCCCGAGCCTCTTCAATATAAAAATTTTTAGTCTAGAAGGAAAGTTCACAGCATCTATGCGCATAGAATTTAATTTCCTGGATATTGGGATACGACACCTGGTAAATTTGTATTGATGTATTGTATTTTAAAGTCAATTAATCAATGTTTTGATATTATAACTGTCTTTTAAGTTGTTACTTTATCTATAATTTGGAGGACGTAAGTAGGTCCTTTAAGTTTTTGTGTCTTTTATATGCTATAATTGGAGGTTTTGGAAACATAGTTTTTGTTGTTTCGTTTTGTTCAATTAGGTGCCAGTGTTTTTTTATTGCTTTATTTAGTCCATTAAAAGAAGGATTAAATTTCGTGGCTAACACTAATGGAGGCATTGCTCTTTTGTTTTTAAGCTTGTATCTGAGACAATCTTTTCTTTCCTTATGCAATGCCTTTTTTATAATGGGGTTAATGTCCTTTTCTGAGTATCCCCTGAGGAGAAGTTTTGTTTTGAAAGTTTCAATTTCATTTAGTGTATCATTTTTGTTATTGGATGATCTTATAAAACGCAATATTTCAGCAGTAATAAATCCATTGAATACTGAAGATGGGTGAGCTGACGTTCGTTCAAGATACTGAAAGTTATCAGTAGGTTTACGGTATAGTTTAACGTCTAATATATTATGATTAAGGAATCTGTTTCCTTTATAAAATTGTGACGTCAAGAAATTGAATGCTAGTGTGTGATATTTCATGCGTGAATTTTATTAACGGGTGTATATTATTCGCAATGTTAAATAATTCAGTAAGATTGTCTTGACTAGAATTAAAGAGAATGAATCCATCATCTCTGTATACAGATAACAATGCTATGTTTTCCTTAAAAGGAAATGTATCAAGGATATTCGTTATGATTTCAAACATTCTTAAGTCAGCTAAGGATGGGCTCATTGGAGCTCCCATTGGGATTCCACATGTCTGTCTAAATACCAAGTTATTGAATTCAAATTCATTATTGCATAGAATGTATTGAAGTATTCTGAAGAAGTCCTTTTTGGTGGTAGAGGTATTTCATGTGTAATTCGACATATTTTGCACCAGGCTCTGTCAACTGCTTGTAGTATTTCATCGTGTGTTAAGGAATTGTACATACTAGTTATATCAAAAGTGCACATAATTATGTCATCAGGTGCCCTTATTTGTTCTATTTTGTTAATAAATGAGGTTGTGTCCTGTGTATAAGTCCATAATTGGCTTACTACTGGTTTTAGGAAGTAGTCCATAAATTGACCAATTTTTCTATTGGACTATTGCATAATGATACAGTAGGTCTCCCAGGAATATCTATATGTCTTAGGAACTCTTTGTTTGTTTTGATTTTTCTCTATCATCATGATTAATTTTGTGAATTTTGGCAACATGTAGAGTCGTCCGACTCGTACATTGGTATTATTGGCTAGGTATTTATATGTTATATCGTCGATACACTCTTTCTTGTGTAGTTGTTTAATCATTTTTGTATAGTATCGGATATTTTGTTCGATTATTAGAACGTAAGGTTTTGAGTGCCGCTCTTTCATGTTTAGAAAGATTATATCTAACTTTGTTTATTTTAAGTCTGCATATTTCCATCTTTGTCGCAAAGAGATAATTCTCTATTGTGTTGTTTGCTAAAGCGGGTTTGAATCCGATTTAACTCTAAACGGATGATTGCTGTCCGCATTTGATTTATCACTAAAGTGATATTTGCATCGCATTTTCTACCAAGTTCGTCAAAGTCTAGTAAGAGTTTTTGTTTAATGTATTTTACATCAGGACTGGGAATAAATTTTAATAGAATGAAAAGAATGATAATAACCAAAACTGCAAAATTTCCTTAAGATTACCAATTTAGTGGCAGCAACCCAACAATGGGTTGCTAGATTCATATGAAAATTTCAGGACTGATAGAACTTGACCTAATGAACATTTTACCCATGTCAGATTTGCTCTAAATGCTTTAGTTTTTGAGATATAAGCCAAAACTGCATTTTACCCTATGTTCTATTTTTAGCCGTGGCGGCCATGTTTTTGACGAAACAAAAATAAAACACAAACTCTATTCTAGATACCCTAAGGATCATTCAGCTTAAGTTTGGTTGGAATTGGTTCAATAGTTTCAGAGGAGATGTTTGAAATAGTTTACACCGGACGGATGACAGACGACGACGGACGCCAAGTGATGGCAAAAGCTCACATATCCTTTGGAAAGGTGAGCTAAAAAGGATGATACCATTTTCCTTTATCAGTACGTTTTATACAATTTCAGCTTCTCTACTCCTGTCAACATCTACTCTTACACTATCTTACTCTCATCATGTTTCATGTGTCTTGAAATTGCACGTACATTTACGACAAATGTTTATGTTTGTTGGTCCCTTTATTGTATAAATTTTGGTCAATTGCGAACAATTATATATCAATCCTATCATAACGTTCAACGCCTGATCAGCATGAAAATGAATAAAGTGTTATCTTTTAGAATGTTTTATGTTGAGGTAAGAGCTCTTTAATTTTAACACATTTCCAATAGCATTAAGGAAAATTTGAAAGAAAAGTGATGTTGTTTTGAAAACTTCTTGCTTAATAAAAAATTTAAAAAAAAACTTCAATTTAAATGCCGTTTTTGTGTACAGAAGATCATTATTTTATTCAATTCGAAATTTTAAAAATATTATTACAATATTTTCACCGCCATGCAAACACTTTAAACCTATTTCTTCAACGTTAATGACCAAATTTCCAAGACATTTAATCAATATGTTTAAAAATATTTGCGTGTTCGCTGGATTGTCCATCCAACACAGTTAAAGTGTATGGTTTGCCTTAGAAGATCCCCCTCCCCCCAGAAAAAAAATGCACCAAAATCAGTTTCTGAACCAATATGAATTAACATAAAACATTGAGTGTTCTAACATAGAGTGGGAATTTACAATTAATATTTGTATGGGCAAAAGATACAGTAAGATTTGTGTCGTTTAGTGTTAAAACTGCCATTCCTTCGATACTTCCGCTGACTGTTACGTGTAGTTGCCGTGGTTATCACTAGTCTGGTGTGAAATTACGGATATTGTTTTATTGAAATTGCTGTTATAAAACTTAAAAGGAAATTATTTTAAAAATAAGGAATGTATCTCCCTCATGCATATCTTGTATACCTTGTCAGAGTTTAGCAATATGTTTGGTTAGTATTGGTTATATCACCTTGTTAAAGATTGTATTAGTTTGAATTTTCATATATTTTATGAAGAAATGAAAAATTAGTAAAACAAGCTTTTCCCAAGCTTTCAGGTTTTAGTGCTAAATGGTCAGGTAAATGGTAAAAATGCAGCAAAACTTCATGTTTTTCAGAGGCATGAAAAAACTGCTTGAAGCTAACCCTTTCTGTTTGGAAAGAAAACTTATTAAAATCATTTCAGTTTCATAATGTCAAATCCTTGCATTTATTTTCTTGTGGGGTAGAGTTAAGGGAAGTATAAATGTATTTTGGGGATTTTTGTCTTTGGGTTGATGTCTCATTGACATACATTGTACACCCAAAACTTTTTTTTTTCAATAAAATTAGCAAGACTTTTATCCTACAGCTCAGAAGATCAGCTAAACTTGAAGACCAGCATTTCCATCTGGACACGTTATTATGACCAGGGCGTAGCTAGGTATCCAATCAACTGTAGGCACATATACGGCAGGGGTCTGGGACCGTTTAAGGCCCACAGCAGGTCCAGGGCAGAGCCCTGGTAGGAGTTGCCCCCGACGGAAAAAGGTTTTCAGCATTTTAGTTGCAAAATTTTGTGTATAAAAAATTAAATTTACTGGTTATTTTATCATGATAATATACATGAAGAAAAGTTCGAAGAATTATAAATAATTTTACAATAATATCTGGTGAATTAGCGCAGTACGATCGGAAATCTAAAAAAATTATTTACAATATGCATTGCCCAGCGTAGATCAGCGTAGCCCTTAAATTAAGCAGTACATCCTATTTAGTATTTTCATATCTATTCCTTTCTGACTGATGATAGTTGATATATACGATCCTTCATTAAAAGAATAGGCACGTAAACACTGAGACTACTATATATAATAATACTATCCTTTGGGCTAGACATCGACCATCCATCTTTTGATTCTTAAACCTTCACTCCGGCCACACAAACACATACACTCACACACAGTTGATGCCCAATGCAGAAGTTCGGTTCTGTTCATACTATCGTGACAAAATTCAAGAAATTCATATTTTCTGATATCCTCTACTGTAAAATCCCTACCTGCTTAGGAATAATTATGGTCATTACACGTAGATCTGAGAGTACTCGAAGTTACTGAAAGCTAGTTGATTGATTGATTGCTAACTTGACGTCCAGTGGCAAATAGTTATGCATGTTCAGGACAAAACAAACTTTTTTACAAGAAATACAACAGGTAGCCACTAGGTCCTGTAAAAGGGTCGTCCAGGATGAAGGTCTGAAAATTTGAAAATGCCATTAGAAAATTAGGAGATAATTGTATTGTATTTTAAGCTTGGCCTTCGTAAAACGTAGATTTTACTGTCGGAATTGAGGTTACCTAGCGACGCGTAGCGGAGCTAGGTAAATGAGGGTTTTGGATAAGGACAGAAATTTTGCCTTTCAGCAGACCACCCACGGACCACTCAAAGAGTTGTTGCAAGTGTTCTTAACGTGCAAAGAGCGTGTCATTCTCTCTACACTAGGCATCGGAGTTAACGTCCCTTTCTGACCAGACGTGGCAGCGTATTTATACATCCCGCACAGCCAAGCGGACGCCCCACTTTTGCAAGGGTTTTATTGTAGATCGGATGAAGACCAAGTGGAAAATGGCTAGTTAAAAGCCAACAACAACTAATAAAAAAATCATGTATCTAAGAATAAAATGTCAGGGTTTTGAGCATGTTGAGGCTCATTCGAGTAGTTGTTGGTAGAAGTGAAATGATATAAACCAAAGTTCTAGTTTTAGTTTCTATTTAAAGTGGAATATAATGTACATACAATTCTACTCAATACTCCATTTACTAAGGATGATAGACTATAGTGTACAAATTACATTTGATAATTAAAGAATTTTGACGACTTCACGTGCATCTACAGATAACGTACGTTGTCATTTTTTTTAATACAAAAAAAAAAATATTTGTGAAAAAATATGTGTAGGCACGTGCCTAAAGTGCCCAACGGCAGCTACGCCCTGATGACTCTTAGCCAACCAAAATTTTGGCTGTTCTGAAATGCCATGTACTTACCAGTAAAGAGGCAAAAACTGATTTAAATAACATTTTTGTATTTTGGTTAGACCAGACTTCATATGAATCCAAAATTTTCCACTCAATAGAAACACATAACCAATGAATCAATCACAGTTTTAGTCTGATGATTTTGTGTTTGCCTAAACATGCTAAACATAACTAAGTTATAGCACAAGAACTTATTTTGCATTAACAATGACATGAAATATTGTACATGACATGACACTTGTCTTTTGTTGAAGACAACATGTACTTTGCATCTTTTGTGTTTTTGTTAGTTGTTTTGTGCTTTGTATTGATCTGAAGAGTTAAGCCTTTTCAACTGATTTTTATAGTTTGTTCTTATGTTGTGCTATTACACCACTGACCCAGGTTAAGGGGTGGTTGGCCCATTCACAAACATATTTAACCCCTCCACTCTGTATGTGCCTGTCCCAAGTCAGGAGCCTGTAATTCAGTGGTTTGTTCTGGTTTACCATATTTCTTTTGCATTATTTGTTTTTTTCAAATAAATCAGTTCGTTAGTTTTCCTGTTTAATCATTTGTCATTTTGAGGCCTTTTATAGCTTGTTATGTGGTATGGCTTTTTGCTCATTTTTAAAGGCTGTACGGTGACCTATAATTGCTAACTACGTTATTTGGTCTCTGGTGGAGAGCAGGCATGGGGTAATGGTAATTTGTAATTGAAATGCCCTGTAATGCATTACATTTCCCAAGTAATGCATGTAATGTGTAATGCCCAAATTTTTCATTACATGTAATTGTAATGTAATGCATTACATTGGCAAAAATGCATGTAATTTATGCATTACATGGCATTACATAGCATTACTTCTTATCTGATAATGCTATATATTTCTACAAATCTCAGGGATAAAAGTACTACTGTTTTATTCTTTCCTTTAAGAAAATAGGAAAATTAAACACAAATCAATGTCTAGTTATTAAATGATTAACAAAAGTGTAAATTTCAACTGTTGTAAAACTAATATTTTCTTCATCTTACCTTAATACTAAAACATTTATACTAATAATTAAAACAGATCTATTTTATAAATATACAAAATAATATTGTTTTTATTTGCAGTCATTTTCATATAGCATTATTGAAAAACCTATACATAGATATTTAAAGATGAAAGAAATAAGTTGAATGATTGATAATTGTCACCTGACAAAACCACTAATTAGTTTGTATAGCAATCAATTCCTTTCTTTTGACAAGTGAATTTGTGATTTTAAATTAATTAACATTGAGATTAAGTTAACAATATAATAAAAACATAATGGTAGAATAAATTCCTTACAACATTTCTTTTATTTCTTTTCTGAGAAAACACAGAGATGTATACTTCCGAATATAAAAGCCTGACCCAGAAGAACAATCAACTTTGGTAAACTTTGTAAATCCATCTGGTATTCAGAAATATCAATCAAATTATCCAAAGCAAAACAAAGCTATAGATTAACTTTTTGAGTATATTGCTAGAAGTGATGATTTACTCCCATTTTCAACAGTTGAAAGTCAAAAGTTTAAGAACTTTATAGAAAATCTTAACCCAAAATTTCAAATTCCAAGCCGGAAACATCTCTGATCTAAATTGATACAGACTAGGGCCAAGGATGTACGTCAAAAAATGTATGATAACCTCCAGGAAGCATATTCACATTTGTTTGACTGTTGTCATTTGGTCTAATAGGGCAATGAAAGGATTTTTATAATACCTATTTAATAATTACCAAGATTGCAGTATAAAATGTTGTATATATGTTTCTTTTGATAATGAAATCTATAAAATGTAATGTGTAATATAATGCATAACTTTCCAAAATATATGTAATTTTAATTGTAATATAATGCTGGTTTAGTCCAAGTAATTGTAATGTAATGCATTACATTGCAATGTAATTCGCCCCATGCCTGGACTGGAGAGTTGTCTCATTGCTAATCATACCACATATTATTTTGAATTGAGAGTCTTGATTTTAGTGACATTAGGTTGCTGTTTCATTGTTTTATTTTATTTATATAAATATATCATTTTCTATGTTCAGTGGACCATGAAATCAGGGTCAAAACTCTAATTTGGCATTAAAATTTGAAAGATCACAGGGAACATGAGTACTAAGTTTCAAGTTGATTGGACTTCAACTTCATCAAAAACTACCTTTACCAAAAACTTTAACCTGAAGCGGGACAAATGGACGAACGCACAGACCGAAAAACATAATGCTCCTAGGTGGGGCATAAAAATCTATTTATAAGCACAGTATAATGTCTAGTAGTACCAAGAATGATACTGTAAATTATGTCATTTTTGAGTGCATTTATTATTGTGATAGTTGAACAATGGGCACAAATGCAAGATTATTTATTGGTACTTCAGAGAATACCTCAAACAAAAAATGCTATTGAAATTTTAAATGTTGAGTTTTTATCTGTGTGAAACATGTTCTGTCACAATTTACAGAACTTTTTTGTCTGATCAGCCGTCAGCATAGTATGTTGCATTGATCTTAATTGTCTGGTCAGCTATTATGGCTATCATACCTATTTGCCCTGTATGTGTTATAAATTAAAACCACATGTCTTTATTAAATGTTTATTGACATATTTCTCTTCCCTTGCACATACATATAACACAAATGTTCACATGTATTGATTGGCTCACTCTGACTCATACAAATTTCACACATACATGTCATCTTGCCCACACAGTAGCAACAATGGTACATAAATTTATTATACATATCTTACTGCACTTAATTTTAAGTTGTCAGTTTTCAATATTACAGTATTGACCCAAAATGAAAGCAGCAATTGCTTTTTTATTTGTGGAAACCTATGTTTAGATACTAATATCTTAATGAATTATAATAAGTTATTTTTACATTTGCATTTATTTAATTGCAGTAGTCATGATAGTATTGAAACTAAATATCTATCAATTTTGAGGTTGGAGGATGTAAAAGTAAGATCACTTGAATAAATATGTGCATTTAGATCAAAATGTTGTTTTACCACACATTTAGAAAATTGTCTTTAAAGATCGATAAGCTTTCTTCGTGTATTTTTATCAAAAATATTTAAACATAAATATCTTAGCAACATGACACTTAATCATTTTACACTGAACTTGTCAATTGAATTCATTTTAAGAACTAAAGCAAAACTGGAATGATTATTTTACAAACATATGATACTAATTTCGGTGCAAACAGCATGTTTCTAGAATATCCTTCATCAGATACACATGAGACTAGTGATTTGAGGATCTCAAGGTAATTAAGGGACAATCAAGAAAAGCTGAAATCACTGAAGATCAACTTTGCTTGAGGGAGAAGTTACTTTAGTTTTATTAAAATTCTCAATTTTTAAATGAAAATTTACAAATATATCTTAATGAATCATTTAAGTCGTGATTATACCAACATTAGTTATAACTGTTTTATGAGTTTTACCCTAAAAAATTTACATTCCACACAAAGAGAAATCATTCCAGCATCAATATCTCCTTTTACATCTGTTGCCGTGGAACATAATATACTTTTTTAATTGCACTTGCATTTTCATAGTTTGTGTATAATATGCAAAACTTATGTTAATATCATTGTGAACGGACATCTGAAAAGTTTTCATCAACATTTTTCATAACAAAATCAGGCAACATGGCATTAATTCTCAGGCATTTATGCTGCTGGTTGAAATCCAACGTCCAATGAAGTATTGTCTTTTTCCTGCTACTAAATAACAACTGATTACATCATGATTTCTGACTTGTGTCTCTAGATCTGTATATGACCCCTTTCTGTTTTATACTACGAACAACTCCTGGTGGTAAACGTCCTGTTACTGATATGGCATAGCATCCTTTGACAAAACCACCTACAATATGGAGAAAAAAAAAAACATGAAATAACATCTTGTAACAGTATAATTTTATGGTAAATAATAAATTAAAGGAAAATTGAAAAGTTTTATCATTTTCCTTTAAGTGAGTGCATAAGTATTGTCATAATTTAAGTGATACATTTGAAATATAAATTTTCAATTAACAGTACTAAAAGTTTGCTAGCAACTGCCCCAGGCATAATTCCAGTGGCAAATATTAAATGCATATTCAGGAGGACAACAATTTGTAAAGTGAGTTGTTTGTAATTCTGTAAAATTTGAATTGTTACTGGCAAATGACTGCCAGATAGTGCAGAAATGTTGCCATGCAACAGGTCGTTTCCTGCCCCTCAAAGACATGTTGCAGACAGTGTGGCACTTTTCTTACTCTTAATGTGAATGCCTATTTATTTATCCTACACAGCTTGAAGAATTTTCTTTTTGTGGG